>LR812534.1:46398612-46519581 GCA_903798195.1 Danio kyathit
AATATTTTACTAGATATTTTTCAAGACACTTTTATACAGCTTAATTTTAAACTTCTATACACTTCTATGACATTTAAAGGCTTAATTAGGTTAACTAGACAGATTAGGGTAATTAGGTAAGTTATTGTATAACGATGGTTTGTTCTGTAGACTATAGAAAAAAAAATTAGCTTAAAGGGGCTAATAATTTTGTCCTTAAAATGGCTTTTAAAAAATTAAAAACTGCTTTTATTCTAGCCGAAACAAAACAAATAAGATTTTCCTCGGAAGAAAAAAACATAATCAGACATACTGTGAAAATTTTCCTGCTCTGTTAAACATCATTTGGGAAATATTTAAAAAAGAAAGAAAAATTCAAAAGGGGGGCTAATAATTCTGGCTTCAACTGTATAATATAATATATAATATTCATATTGCATATTCATATTGCATATTCATATTGCAATGTCTATATATATATATTTCACAAGATGGCTTAAATAGCTCTATTTGGGTAAAAATATTAATTTATAATGAATCTCTTTAAAACACATGCAAAAGATAAACTTTCACTCTGTTATGGTTATACTTTGCAATGACTCCACAAATCTCATGTAATCTGAATAGTTGATCAACTATAATCCAGACTCAACACTGCATATCCTGTGATGTGACTATTCCGGACACATTGCGATATCAATGCTGAAACGATATATTGTGCAGCCCTAATTTAAAGCTTCAAACATTGTTTTTAAACACCAATTTTTGTTACCAGTGCTATCATTGTTTATAAACTTGTACTGTGCATTTATGAAGTGTGCTTCACACAGGTGAATTGGCTTGACAAACCACCTATAGAAACACTCTTCTCTACAAAAAACAATCCCTCTTCTTAAGCACTTAATTATCTGAGCACTAACAGTTGCTTAAAATAATGAGCATTTCATGTGTGTATTGCCTTTTTTTGTTGAATCGCTGAATGCCTCCTCAATTGTAAGTTGCTTTGGTCTGCTAAATGACTAAATGTAAATGTATACCAGAACGTCTGTGATCTGTTGTATTTCTGAAACAAAATATAATAATGCATGCAGCTGTACAATTTATTGTGATTTGAAGGTTCCTATTTGCTTCACCTCTAGGACGCCAGGCAGAAGTTTCGCTCCGTGCTGGTGGAAGCCACATTAAAGCTGGACGAGCTGGTGAAGAAGATTGGCAAAGCAGTGGAGGAATCGAAACCATACTGGGAGGCCCGGCGTGTGGCACGACAGGTGAGGCCAAGAAAATCTAAACAAGAAACAATCTTCCTTAAGCCAAGTTCACCCACACAACGTCTGTTTTTAGTTGGCATGTCACCATTTGTTTTTTTCTGTGGTGTGACTTTCTTTTATCCCACTTGGGAGATTGCCTTGCTATCAGCTTGTTTACTGCTATGAACTGAAAGGCACAGTAGCATTAACTCTCGATCTGTCACAGGTGGTTGGCTTCATTCAGCCGGGCATAAAAGACTGAGAGAGAGAGAGAACGAAAGCAAATGTTTAAATGCTCAAATCTCACTTCCCTTTTCTCAAGGGCCTGTGCTATTCTGAGAGCAGAAGATCAGTTTATCTTTGGTAGTGTGATGCAGCCGTTGTGTTAAAGGGCTGAGAAATATAAAGCATAAAATGTCTTATTTGCTTTGATTTGCAGATTAAAAAGGAATTTTCTGATATTTATACAACGTTTGCTGAACCGTAATTAAGTGAATCAGTTACAATGGGAAGGTTGACCTTCTGTAGAACTGGGACAGAATAGTTTAGGTTGTTATGCAGTTCAGTCCATAAAGGGAGAATTGTAAGTGGCCTATTTAATTTCACTGACAAAGCACTGGATTTTTATAGGCAATTTCCTTGGTGGTAAAGGAGAGCCATGTGTCCTTAAAAGTTGTTGTTTTTCCTCAAGGACAAGCAGGAGTGATTTTTTTTAAAATAGAAACTGTGCTGTCTGGGCTGTCAAGGTCCTTTATTATGAAAAATGTGGTGATTATTTATTAAACTAGTTTAGAGTGTCTTTGTTTTGATGACAGATGGACTTTTATACTGACAGTTTATTCTAATCTGACACACAAGTTGCCTCAGCAGTGTTGGGGGTAACGCATTACAAGTAACGTGAGTTGCGTAATTATATTGCTTTTCTAAGTAATGAGTAAAGTGAGTAATAAAGACTCGAGTTACATTTTTAGATTAATTCACTTTTAAAAAATCATTTGCTGTATTAAAATTTAGTGTAGTCACGTTGAATCACGCTCATTGAGAAAATGAGCTCCCCGCGGAAACTGACAGAAACCAAGATGGCAGAGCCTTACATTTCTGTGATGGAAGTATTCTCATTATTCTGAACGCATGGAAGAAAAGCGGATTATAGTCTCAATGTTTCAAATTTTACTGAACTAATAAAACAAAAATACAAAAGTAGCAAACACATTGCTTTCAACTTTTATTAATCTGTATATATGGCATGTAAAGCGTCAGGAAACATTATTCAAATTTTATTATTATTAGTTTTTTAAAGGTAAATAAAGGTTATACAGTGTGCCATTAAATGCAGAGCTTTTCTATATGAAAATAAGAAAAATACCCTGTAAATTCTGAAAGAGATCAAGCCTCAGGCAGATATGAAAAAGTAACGCTTTCCATAAAACTACTTTTCATAAAAAGTAACAAAGTAACGCAACTAGTTACTTTTTTGGGGAGTAACTCAATATTGTAATGCATTACTTTCCAAAGTAACTTTCCCCAACACTGCCTCTCAGGAAAGGTTTTATTAGGCTTTATGATGATTTTGATAAACTTGATATATATTTTAATATTATATCTTGTTTTCCCAATGATGGGTTGCAGCTGGAAGGGCATCCGCTGCGGAAAACATATGCTGAATAAATTGGCGGTTCATTTCCCTGTGACGACCCCGGATTAATAAAGGAACTAAGCCGAAAAGAAAATGAATGAATGAATTATATCTTGTACTTCAAGTACAAGAAGAAAAGATTAAATAAAATTACTTAAAATATATACTTTTGTAGTTTTTATGTTTACAATTGTATCCCAACAAATAACATTTATAGTGGCATTTAAATCAGAGAAATAAAATAAATCACATATAAACGGCCGCACATTAAAAAGAAATTAAGCTACAAAGCTGTCAGCATGTAAGAATTCGAGGATCTTCTAAAATATTAGAATATTTTATTTGATTTCATGTGTAACAGATTGCTAGTCTATGATAAGGGTCTAGTGTCTCTCTGCAGTGACTGCAGTGAGGTTTGAACTCTTTCTCTCTCTCCCCCACCCTCCCTCTGTCTGTCGGTCTCTCTCTCCAACCCCTGACCATCTCGCCCTGAATTTTTTCCACCAGTCTATTTAGAAAAGCAGCTCAAACAGCCATTTATGACCTCTGCTGCCAGTTTTTGTGCATCACTGGAAAGCCCCCTTATTCAAATATTACCTTATTTAGGGTTAATGCTTTTTTTCTTCAGAATTAGTCCTTGATTTGATACACTTCTGCAATAGACAACATCCTTCTTATGGTCTCAGATCTTACACTGTGCTATATTTAGTGATGAGAGATTTTTTTTTTCCCCTTTTAAAGATACAATGTCCCATTATTCTATTTTGAAATGTTTAAAATGTTTCCACAACGTGTAAATAACACACTAATTTCCTTATAATAAACACAGCATCACCTCTTTTATGACAGTGTCTGAAATGGCTACTTTAAAGGTGCAGTATGTAAGTTTGACACCCAGTGGTTGAACTAGGTATTGCAGTCCTGAATCATAATAAAGGTACGCCGGGTTGCCAGTTTGAGTGATTTTAAACTGTGTTCTAAATAAAAGCAACGACACGCGATTGAGGGAATATTCTCCATATTAAAAGGAGTTTTGGTTCTAACCAACACCTCGAATTGATTTATTAGAAGCGGCTTCTATTTCTCACAGCTGAACAACAGAAACCTATGACAGATCACCTCAGGTAAGCCTCGTGTGCTTTATTCAGTGCTAAATGCTAACAATGCGAGTTTGAATGCATTTTACATGACGTGTATTACCATATACTGAAAGCAGAAAGTTCACCTCAGATCTGGAAAATACAATAAACCGTTTGAAATTGAACTTTAGAACTAAACACATATGAGTGATTCAGCATGTACATTTAATGATGTTAAAGAGGGTTAACATGTATTAAATAGATTCTAAACCTTACCGTTTTGTGAGTGAGTGCATATTCTGTGCTTCTGAAAGGCTGTATTTACATTTCTGCCGTGTTTTGTGGTGCAAACAGCCAAATGGCTCATCACTCATAACAATCTCGTCACAGCGTGTTGTTAGGACACGCGATGTAACCTGCTCACGTTCCTAATATTTATGTCATTTGCTAATTAACGTCATGTGGAACTGAATCTGTCTCATTTTGACATCTGATACTTTCCACTACACTGTAGCATTTTGCTCATGGACGCATGCTTTCAGAGTCTTTCTGAATGAATGAATGAAATATGCTGTTTTCCAACAAGGCAACCCGGGGTGCTGAATTATAATTGGCTAAACTGGCATGTGCATGTGAAAATTACCTAAACAAAGACAGCGTTCCGGCACGGAAAAAAACATTTTCAAAGAAGAATATCTGACTTCAGCATTGTTTGTCAGTTAAACAAGTATGTTCACTTGGGATGTTTCTTAAATATCTGCACACATATTATTGTATTTTATGCTTTAGAAGAGTCAAAAACTTACATACAGCACCTTTAAGGATCCTTTCAGATAACCTGCTCTCCTCCGATTGGTCAGTTGGCTGCCATCTGTTGTGACTGACCCACTCTCCTTACAGCATGTTTTGAAAACAGTATGTCCATTACTACATCTGAAATTCAGCTCCATAAGCTTCCTACAGAGTGAAAAGAAGGGTAACAAAGCATCAATTTGACAGTGCTTTCACAGTGCAAAAAGTGTCATCTCAATATGTCGACAAAACATCTCCTTCAGGCCTCAACTAAAACCACAGTGTTTGATGGTGAAAATAGATTTTGCTTAAACATGCAGTGAAGACCAATGGCTGGTAGTATGCAAATTAGCTATTAGAAAAAAGGAAGAGAAGCGCTGACTTCTCAGTACAATGGAGATTTCTAATATTGTTGTGTATTATTTTGAGTCTTTTGGCACTCTGAATATATAGAATATAAGGTAGATCATAAATTTTCATACAAGTCACTGTGCTCCATGTATTAGGAGATTTGCTGAAGGTGGCAGCTGAAGTGCAGTGAGGGGTTTGCATCCTTGATAAACTATAATATTTTCCATTCTTTGACCAGTAAAGACTGGGACATGGCAAGTTGATGGTTGGCCAATGGGTTTTGTTGGGACATTGATCCGGTAGTTAGTTTGGTGTGTTCCACGCATCGCCACTCGTTACGTTAACGTCAGAGCTTGTTGGCCTGATTTACCATGTAGAATCAGCATCCGGTGTCAGCTGAAGAGTGCTGAAAAAAGTGACGTAGCAAGTTAACAATTAAGGTCAAGAAGCAGCACGAAGTTGCTGGCTGTAATTTCACCACATTTCGCAAGTATTTGCCAACAATATGGATTATCAGACCTATTTTCATGAGCGAATTCCTCCATGTAAATTCCTCGTTGGCCCAATTCAGCATGTAGAATCAGAGAGAACAAAAGAATCAGAGTGTGAGAACAAAAACTGAAGTGATGTAGAAAGTAAACAATTTGAGACAAGAAGGAACACAAAGAAGCAGGCTGTAATTTTGCTACAGTTCTCAAATATTTGCCAGTGATATGGATTATTAGATGATCAGACATGTTTGCACAAGCAAATTTCTCTTTGGTGACTGACAAGTATGGTGATAATGGTAATAAACTTTGTTTACTCTTAGCATGTGCGCATCGCAAGTACGGTTTCCTTTTGCAGAACGAGAAAACAGATTACTACCTCCCATAAGTGCTGAAAGACACATTCTCTCATGCAGGCGCAGAACACTCTGTTGTTTCAGTCGGCTGCCATCTGTTTGGTGTGTTGATGGGCAGCTTTTTGGTCCAGACCATAGATTGTAAAAGATATGAATAGTATCCATGACGTCACCCTTCTAAAGAGCGCAAATTAAGCTACACGTAGGCGTGGCTAACCGTCGCCATTTTGTTCTCACGTCATCGCACTGACCGGGGGATACCAAACAAGGGCAAAGAGGCGGAGCGTGAGTGGAGCTAAAGATGCCTGCTAGCATTTTGCTTTGACGGGCTTTTCTTTGAGAGAAACGCTTAATACTTCATTACCTGCGACTCGTTTGTGTTCTGACCAGCCTGATCTCATGAGGAAACGTAAGTATTTTACGTTTTGTCAGTTTAGTGGCTAATTCGTACAAATTTGTACGAGTTCAGTCGTACGAAAATGTACGATTTTAAAAAGGAGGCGTGGCACCTAACCCCACCCCTAACCCCAACCGTCATTGGGTGATGAGCAAATCATATTAATTTGTACAAATTACATCGTACGTATTCATACGAATTAGCCACTAAATTAAAAAGTTACGAATTGCCGTGAGATTGCATTGGTTCTGACCACATGTGCTTGGTTGTATACTATATCAATAAAGTGTTTAGTCTTTAAAAAACACTGTTGTAATACATTGAGCCACTAAGCATTGTTCTTATGACGTTTTTCTACATGAGAACTTTTACTTAAATATTATTACTTCCAAACACTTAAAATATAGTCCGTGTTAGTAAATGCAAGGCTATTTATGAAATCCAGGCATAACACTGTATGACAACGTTTCAGATGACTGTTCTGTAGCCTACAGCTAATCAATCAGTCAGATTCTGGAGTGCTTTACAGGTCTAAAGAAAATTCTAAATAATATTTTATCCTAAATAAAACAAATACATTTATAGTTATGGTATATAAGTATATAATTTCACTCATCTGGGAAATGGAGGCAACTTGAATGGTTTGTGAGCACAATTAAGTGCACACAGTATGCCATATTATCTGATAATTGTAGGAAATAATCCCAAAAGGCAATTAACTGTGTAAAGCCACATAAAACAAAAATAAGATGTATATGCCAAGTTCAGTGGCTAATCAGCCAGAATGACATGACTGCGACCACAGAGACCTAGCTGTCACTCAAGTGGCCACATCCTTAATTATGCAGACTTAATATAACTTAATAAAAACAAAACGGATGAGTTATAAAAAAAATTCACCCCCCTCACAGGGTAATATTAGCTATGTACACCAAAACCGCCCCCAAAGGCGAGTCGATAAATTGCAGTTTCAGTTACTTCCGAGAAGTTGCCGCTTTGTCCAGATGAAACCAGATGCAAACCAACACAAGGCAACAACACAGTTGGTTTACTTGGTTTACACAGCGCTAGTTGTTTCGTGTCCTGGCCTTAAGAATGAGTTATAAATGCAAATACACTTTGCACTTGCACTACATGCGTATTGCCTCTGAGCACAACCAAACCCCGCTCTAGCCCACATCTTCCAACTGGGCCAGGGCCGCCCAAGCAAACCGCGCCCAGTCTTGTGGTAACACTAGTCAAACAAATTTTGGGATTTGGGGGTCAATTGTACTTTGCACAATTCGGATAGCCTAGTGTGAGTACATTCTTAGTTTAACGTGCAATTTAATCTTGAAATTTTGCAGATCTTTTACATCCATGAACAACAATATTAGAAAAAGCATGATCGGGGTGCTTTAAAACATCTCTAAGACCGTTCACACCAAGGATGATAATTATAAAGATAACAATAAAGACTTCATTCTGAATGTAAAACAACAGCAGAGGTCAGACCACAGCTATGGTGATTTAAATATGTAGAGAAAATATAATGTGGAAATCACTTTCAGAACATTTTTTTTTTCTAGCAAATAAACAATAAAACATGGACAGTAGTGTTGGGTGATGTCGACCAATTTGACATCGTACACGCATCGATGTCTAATGTGAAACATTGCGATGGACCATGGCATAGTCGTAGTAGGCGGCGATGAATTGATTATTTATGAATAATTATTCAATTCATAACAAATTAATTAATTGTAGCCTACCATTTCAACTACCTGACCACAATGATCTTTGTTTTACCCATAACCAAATCATAAATAAATAAAGATGCTACACAAATTACCATCTGTCAATCACTTTTTCGGCAGGACTCTGGCATGAATAGGCAGTGTGATCTTTGTCGTTATAATGGCGTCGACAAACTTGGTTGGTAAAAATAAGGTGCACAACCAACAGGAACCAACCAACAGTATCTGAGGTTTTCGCAAAAATGACTAAGTACAAGCGTGAAAGCGAAAGTTTGAAGCAGTGTACTAACGCTGTGACGCGTTACCTGATAGATTCAAAAGACTGAAGAGTTGTTAGATAGAGACCAGATTAATTAAACATCACATTTAACAACTATAGTGAGACGCATCCAGCGGTACATCCTTGATAAACTGTCCGACGTGCACTGCTCTCTGGGGTTTTGTGCTCAAAGCACCTGCTGACTGGCTGGGAGCTAGGACGTGCGCATATGCTGCAGCGCATGCCAATGTGTGGTCACGTGATGTGCGTATTCAGCGGTATAGTGTGGACAGAGATCTTTTCAGAAATGCTAGACGAAAAGCCAGTGTGGACATGGATCAATCTAAATTCGTTTTAAAATGCCATAAGACGTATTAGTGTAAACGGGGGTAAAGTGTGCATTTTTTGTGAGCGGGTTGCTGATGCGACGGGGGCGAGGCGGACGATTTCGATGTCGGATCAGCATCGTGATGTCTATTGGCCATCGGCGGTGGATATAATAGGGTTATATATAAAGGGTTCATGCAGTTCAAAGCTAAAGATGCACACTG
Organism: Danio kyathit; assembly: GCA_903798195.1. Classification (NCBI taxonomy): domain Eukaryota; kingdom Metazoa; phylum Chordata; class Actinopteri; order Cypriniformes; family Danionidae; genus Danio; species Danio kyathit. Next base: position 46,407,484 of record LR812534.1, read on the forward strand.
CTTGATGTTAAGCTCTCGCTTCAAAGATTATTTTAAGACTATGTAGAAATCTAAGGATGATAAAAAAAAAATTACATTACATGGAAGTTATGTAAGCCAGACTAGCAAGGAAAAAAAAATACACTGACAGCGACTGATAGATTACACAAGCTGGATTTTAAAGCTCTGAAGTTTAAACAGCTTGTCTATCAAGCAGGATATTGAGTCAAGTATATTTTCCCATAAATTCAATAGCTCATCTGTGCTCTGAAGTGTTTAGAATGGCCCACTTTCCACTCATACAGTCATCAAGCATCCATCACGGTCCTTTTTCAAAAAAAAGAAAAGAAATGCATGGGTCACAAGGTTTCTTCAGCAGTTGTCAGTGTCTTTCAGCTTTGAAGGCAGCTGAAGGCTCTTGAGTTTAGATGGGAGCTTTAATGAATGCAAGAAACTGAAAGAGCACCACGTATGACTGGTCTGCTGATTCAAGGATGAAAGATTTTTCAGAACTTTTCGCATATCAATAATTCAGAATGCATTTCTCATTAAGAGCGTCTCTGAATAATGCACACACACATATACTCATTCTCTTCTACACTCATGCATACATCAGATTTACAGCTACTGGTTAGTTCACTTCCAGTAAAATGGGATTTGTGAAGACTTCGGCTTTATCATTCAAGAGGCTTGAAACACATCCTAAGAGGTGAAATTGAGTTAATATTAAGCTTAATAATGATGTGGAAGTTTTTTTTTTACAATGTAAAAGTATTTACTGTCATTTGATCAATTTAAATCATACTTGCTTGATTAAAATAGTGAATTAAAACCCTTGAAACTGTATTTTATATTAAATAATGGTACAGTAGAATATGCAGGCTGTTTAATTGTGTGATTCTGAGAATGAAATGGCCGGTATTTGCCATTGAACCTTTGAAAAATGTGTGAAATGATTTGCTAGCCTCGTGTTTAGCTAATCATTACATAACTACAATATGGAGTGTGGTAATAAGTATGAAAGCTTAAGTGCAGTGAATGTTTGCATGAAACACTGAAAACCTCTGTTTTTGTGAAGAGCGAGAAGTGATGTGTTCTCAGAGGAGACTTCAACACAGGGATGGACCTTTATGCTGCCGATTTGTCACATCTAATAATGATTTCAACGGTCTCACTCAGCACTTCTGCTGGAGAAGAGGGCGCCACTTTTTTGTCAGATGAGCAGCACAAATAAAACACTTGCAGCTTTGTGCGAGTGTCAACAAACTCTCTCAGTGAGCCAATGCAGACGTTTCACTGGGTAGTTATATTGGTTTAACTTTATCACTAACTCAATGTCTAAAATGTGACCTTGTGCTCTCCTGTGACCAGTATTGCAGTGTTTGCGCTTTCTCTTGTTGTGCTATCAAAGCCAAGGATTTTCTGGTAACTGCATGCGATTAAAAGGAAAAATTTCTATATTAAAAGGAATTTTTGATCTAACCAACACCTTGCCATTTATATTTTAGACACAGCTTCTATTTCTTGCAGCTGAACAACAGAACTATGACAATGATCACCTCAGGTACACCTCAAGTGCTTTATTCAGTGTTAAATGCTAATAATGTAAATTTGAATGCCATTTTACATGACATTTATTGCCATACTACTGAAAGCAGCAGCAGATAGTTCACCTCCGATCTTGAAAATAAAATAAACCGTTTGAAATTGAACTTTAGAACTGTGACTCAAAACCAACACATGATTCAGCATGTACATTTAATAATGTTAAATTGCTTTAATATGTATTAGTTCGATTATAAACCTTACCATTTTGTTGGAGTGCAGTAAGTGCACTATTCTGTGCTTCTGAATGACTATATTTAAATTTCTGTCGTGTTTCGTCTGGTGCAAACAGCCAAATTGCTTATCACTGCATATCTCGCCACGCAGCGTCTTGGTAGGAAACGGGGTTACAATGTAACCTGCTCACCTAATGTTTACGTTTCTAATATTTATATTATTTGCTAATTAATGACCACCTTATATGGAACTCTTTTCCATCCACAGAGTTTAAATGAAGATATTTAAATTAAATCAAAATAAAGTTAAATTAAAGTTTTACTGTCCCTTCACTGAAAATGTATTCACCTACAATTATACAAAAAAAGGCATCAAAAATGTATCCATTGAGTGGAGTCTCGTTTTCACAAAGGACCCTATCATACACCCGGCGCAATAAGGCGCAAAACGTGTTTGGCACGATTTGTTGCTATGTGGTCTAAAGCCCAGCGTAGAGCGCATTAGTTATGCGCCTATGCACATCCAAAACGATTTCACATTGCTTAATAATTAATACACACAGGATGTACAGCAATACACAGATATCTTTACATATGAAAAAAATTAAAAGATTAAAATGTTACAAAAATTAGGGAGGTGTTCAGTTTATTTATGACAATTTGCATTTGTATAATGTTGTTATTATTAATATTATTATTATTATTATTATTATTATTATTATTATCAGTATTATTTATTATATGCATATTTAAATTTGTTTTAATTAAAACAAGTTTAGGTTTGTCCACCTGTCAGATTTTGGAGACCATACGGTGCATCACCATATGGGGCGTAGGACGTGTGTTTGGATAAAATTCAGTTTTTTGACCACACTTCATTATTTTTGTTCATTTACTTGTTTGCTGGAAATTAGAACTGAATTTAGAAATAGTTTTGAAACAAATCTTTGAGCTTAACAAACAAAATTAATTATGTTGGCTAATGGATGCCTTCAGCGGAGTGAGTTTCCACTGTTTCCTTAAGCACAAAAGTAAGGAGTAAAGTAAAGAGTATAAGTAACATAAAGAGAAAGTAAAGAGACCGAATGGAGGAGGCTCATTCTTTTTCCTCGCGCTGCAGATAGTCTGTTTAACTGCTTTCTTGTAAGTTTTTCCTCTTATAAAATCCACCATGTAAAAAGCAAATGCGCCATGGCATGACACAACTGACTCTTCAAGGGAATGGGAGATGAGACTCTGATGGGTTTAATGCATGTTATACTCAAAACACACCCATAACTCATTGAGAAAATAAGCACAACCCTGTTAGACCATGGGCCAGGGCGCAGAGCGTATTTTCAGTCCTTAAAATAAAACTTTGTCTGCGCTTTAGACTTTGCGCCTTGATCGTTAAAATAGAGCCCTTAAACATATTCATTATGACTTTTTATTCACATATAATTATTGATCAGTGAACCATGTTCACAGCATTCAGATTTGGTCTCAGAAGCTCAGTCATGTTTGCTTGACATGTGAAAACAATGGGGTTCATTCTTGCGTGTCACAAGGCACGTTTGAGCTTCTGACGAATCATTGAGGTTCCGCTTGTCCAGCAGGTATGGTTAAGCTTCTGTTTATGTTCACTGATCAAAGTTTATATGCAAACAAATGCCAAAAAGTAAAAAAAACAATATTAAATCTACAAATAAGTGCATGTTTATGATGGCAGTAAAAGTAAAGTGACTGTTGTAATGGGTATTAAAAATGGTTTGGTGAAATTAACTTAATTCAAATGTAAAACGGCAATAACGTTTTTGTTTTTATTTTTATTTTCAAGCATTTTTTGTACAAAACGTGCAGCATATTATAATAATAATAATATATTATTTTTTTCAACGCCTTAAATCTAATAGTGATTAAATTGGACAACAGTGGGAAGGACATGAAGTAAAACAAGTTAGGACTTATTTTTTCAAATCTAAAAAAGTACAGTATAGTGTATACATAGAGTAATATAGAGATATATTTTATATCAAGATTCAGCCCCTCAAAAAATACCAATATATGATTTCTTGGCCATTTCACCCAGCCCAACAATGAGCCTTTCTTGGATACTTGACAGACTCAGTTGCCCTGTCATATGGGGACAATTTGTTAGTTGGTTTTGTTAAAGTATATCCCTCTGGCTGTCAGACATTAAGTCGTATCGAGGCAGTACAAAGAAATCCCACAGATAATATTCTGTAATGTTTGGCTGCAAGTCAGAAGGGATGGCTTTAATGCCTTAACTCATCTTTTTCTTAACTCGTCTTTTCTGATTGATTTCTTGTCCTGTAATCTTAAAAAAAGTGCTGGCAGGAAGTTAATAAACCAGAACACTCAAAGGAATGGGGGTGAAAATGTGTCCATTTACAGGAGCGCTCGTGACCTCTGTTGGGGAATAGGGAATTGGACCGTATGTGTGCTTGTTTGGATAAATGTATGATTTCTTTGACACCGAACAAATTTATTTAACACCGGCTCATTAGACATACATTATTCTACATATTTGTGAAAGTGCAAAAATGTTTTTAACCCTTATGTGCTGTTGGGGATGTTTTTATCCATTCTGGGGTGATTTTGAGTACTAATTTGGCCACAACTTTCCCTGTGTTTTAGCAAATGGAATGGTTTTTGGTGACAAATCTTATTTTGACACATATTTTTGGAATTTTTTTTCACAAATTCAACAATACACTCTGGGCAAATTGACTACCCTTTCGTTATGTTAGTGGCTGTTTTTGCCCTATTGACTTCCATTATAATGACATTTTTTCATTTCAAAGCCATGCCACCATATAATCTTGCATTCTTGATTGTTGTTGGGTTTTCTTGTTAGGAAGAGGTCAAATTTGTACTGTTGATTATTAGTTGCAGTGCAAAAAAGCTTAGTTTCTGACTTGAAACGATATAGTTATATGGAGTATAGTGTGGTAGTGTGTGTAAGAGACACATTTGCGCACTTACCTTGATATGTTTGAGAAAATAAAAAAATAAGCAGCTCAGCTCTCAGAGCATAGTAAGTGTATTTGTGCACACACACACACACACACACACTATAATTTGTTGTTTTACTCCATATAACTCCATATAAAAGTCTAAAACATTTTTGCACAGGCCTATCTAAAGGGTTAATGCTGCAAACTGATGATGGGAAAGTTTGGGGAGTTTTACCTCTTCCCAACAGGGAAAACCACCAACAATCAGGAATGCATGATTATTTGGTGTCTTGGCTTTGCAATCAAAAAATGTGGTTATAATGGACATCAATGGGGCAAAAACATCCACGAACATAATGAAAGGGAAGACAATTTGAACAGTACACAAGGGTTATATCTTTGAAATTAATTCTATGGGGAAGTATAAAGCCAACAGCTTTTGCTCAACAAAACCACAAAACAATATCTATGATTTGTAATCAAATATGTTTGTCTTATTTATCTATGTTCATATACACAAGTTTTCTGATGTAGTCTGTTTGCACAGCAGCTTACTATGTATGGTGTTGTACTTGTGATGCAGATCGCTCGAGTTCGAGTCCAATGAAGTTTGGTTTCCACAAAACTACATAGTCGCATATTTCTCTTACGTTTGGATTTGAAGGACATGTATCTGAAATGCATAACTAAATGTACCCAAATTAATGTATTTCAGATTTGCAAAAATGCAGACAGCACCCTCTAGTGGATTTGTCAGCTGACATGTTAAAAGAAAGGTACCCGGAGCAATGTATTTTAACATAGGCTGAGGCATGTATTTCCAGTGAGCCTGGGTTGGATTTATTGCAATTAGTTCATAACCCCTGGCAATTTGTTTTAAATATTAAGTTGGAAAATTACCTTATGGTTATATTTATCATAATAGTAACTTAAAGTTGATTTCTTATTGTGAACATATTTGTTGTTGTTGTGTTTTTTTGTAGCAAATATTATGCATTTCCCAATTTAGTTCAAGATTTCTTTTTCGCTAGAAATGATTCATAAGAAACTTTGAAGTCCTATGTTTAAACGTATAATAAAGGCATTAGTTCAGGTTGGAAAGAGTCACAAATGACCTTGTTTTTATGCCAAATGAGGTGATGTATAAGAGCATTTAAAATGATTTAATTTATTTAAATGCCAGAACCAGGATAATTGGTTAAAAACATCAAAACAGCATGTCAACTGGGTCACCATCGACCGAAAACATCTCACTTTGAGGCCTTTGGTGTGTTATTTTCAGTTAGAATCTGATTAAAGCTGGAGTCAATATAAAAACAGGTTGCATTAATAGGACCTTTTCGTAAACAGAGAAGTCATTTTCATGGCGGAGTTAATAATCAGCTTCTCTTTGTAGATGTCCATGTGAAGTGAAAACACAAACAATTCAGACAAATCAGTTTTGTGCTGGACTACATGTGATTTATTTGAGGGCTTGTTTTGCAGCAGAACTGATTTGAAGCTGTTAATAACGCATTACTCCTTGGGAAATATGTTTTGACCTAGGAGTACCTCTGAACATCTTTGTATGAATATTTTACAAGCCGTTCCCCGGCTTGAATATGAAAGCTTGCAAAGTTTTGATATCTGCTGAGTTCTTAAGTGTACTGGTCACTTGATCCTAAAGGCTGGTTCTTTTTTTATGCAAATTATAAAGCCTAATAATTAGTGTAGTTTTGTTTTGCTTTATTTTTCATGTAGTAGTTTTGTAGTTATTATGTTTTGTGTTTTTCATTTTTTGTATTTTATTGTTTTTGTATTTGGTTTTTATATTAATCTTTTTGTATTGCTCGCTTTTTTTAAATTTATTGTTTATTTCAGTTGAGTTTTTTTTTTGGCATATTTTGCATTTTTTTTTTTTTGGTTAGTTTTACTTTGTGTATTTAATTTATTTTTGCTTTATTTTATATATATTTTATTTTGTTAAAGTACTGTACCTTTCCCATCCGCTATTGTCCTTGACCGGATGGATCAGCGGTCTGTCCTGCCGTCTGCTCTGATCTCCTGCTGTCAGCTCTCTATGGCAATGCGGCAGCATCACATCAACTTTGAAGCCTGAGCTAAAAATAGCCTGTGTGTGAGGGAAGAAGGGATGGAAGAAGAGAAAGAAAAAGACAATGGATTAAGCGGCCTTAAAATGAACAATGCAAATGATGGGAGAGATTAGAGGAAGGGTAGAGAATGTTGAGGTGCATATCTGTACTATTTGCCATGTTTGATGCTGTACACTTGGGCTGCACGATATTGGAAAAATCTATCATTGTGATATTTATTTTTATATTGCGATATACAGTTAAAGTCAGAATTATTAGCCCCCTTTTGATTTTTTTTTTCTTTTTTAAATAATTCCCAAATTATGTTTAACAGAGCAGGGAAATTTTCACAGTATGTCTGATTATGTTTTTTTCTTCCGAGGAAAATCTTATTTGTTTTATTTCGACTAGAATAAAAGCAGTTTTTAATTTTTTAAAAGCCATTTTAAGGATAAAATTATTTGCCCCTTTAAGCTAATTTTTTTTCTTCGATAGTCTACAGAACAAACCATCGTTATACAATAACTTGCCTAATTACCCTAACCTGCCTAGTTACCCTAATTAACCTAGTTAAGCCTTTAAATCTCACTTTATGTTATATAGAAGTATCTTGAAAAATATCTAGTAAAATATTATTTACTGTCATCATGACAAAGATAAAATAAATCAGTTATTAGAGATGAGTTATTAAGACTATTATGTTTAGAAATGTGTTGAACAAATCTTCTCTCTGTTAAACAGAAATTGGGGAAAAAAATAAACAGGGGTGCTAATAATTCTGACTTCAACTGTAATGTATATTGCCATATTAATACATAACATAATATATAATATAACATAACATAATATTTCTATTTGGAAAGAATTTATAATGTTAGATTGATTAAGATGATTCTGCAGTGGGAGTGCATCTCCTTAAAATCTAATAAACAATCTATAAACCTTTTGGGTAGTAGTCTGTGCTATTTGCAGTGCATTTTTGTATTTGCATGTGTTGTGAGTATTTTCATGCATAACAATCTATAAATACAATCAAGAAAAAGATACAATTGAAGATTTTATCGTTTTTTTGAGTCTATCAGTATTCAAGTACAGTAACTGAATGATAAAAATAAAAATAATTCAAAATTAACTGATGGTAAAGTCACAAATGGTACAATTTAATATACCTGAATGCTTTTAAGGTCGTTATACAATCACAGGCATTAAAAACACATACAAATGATGAATTATAATACAAACTCAACATTGCATATCCTGTTATGTGACTATTGTGAATGGTCACATTGCGATTTCAATGCTGAAACGACATATTATGCAGCGCTACTGTACACCTTCAAAGAGGAATGTTTTGTAGCAATTAGCAAACAAACATATCCTCGTAACAAACATATCCTAAAGGTTAGGTTTTATTAATGAAGTCACCCTGCTTTAATAACCTGGGCGCAGACATGTCTTTTTATGTGTGTTTTATGTGTGTTCAAAAGAAAGTCAAGGGCTGTTTTGCTTTTTAAACAAGTTTTTTGTCAAGACTATTTTTTAATTTGCTGTATAATTCAGTTTAGTTTAACTTTTGTAAACACAATTTCTATTTAGTTTTTTTTTTTTTAAGTTTAACACAGTGCTCAGCATATACAAGTACACCCCTCACAAAATCTCTTAAATTCATATTTTTATTAGGAAGCTATACAATATTATATTTGTGCATATACATTAGATTAGTCAGTACTGAAGCCAAATCTGGAGCTTATCTAAAAATAACTTACAATAACGGTCCAAAAACTAGTATAGCCAAATTTATGTTATAGAAAAAAATATTAAATACAAATGTAAAAAGAGAAAAATCAAGAAATGAAAAAAAAAGAAAAATGTAGTTGAAATTTTGTTGGTTGTAATTTTTTTTTTTTTTTTTGCTTGAATTAAATTGTATTATCTTTTAATTTCTAAATATGTTTGGTGACTAAAATATTCTTTGTATAAATATATCTGTTTAATGAATCTCTTTTGTTTTAATGCACCAAAATACAATAAGGCTGAGCACTGTGTTGACCAAAGCACATTTTAGTGTTAGCACAGCTTACAGTAATTTTTTGTGCAAACCTCTTAGTACAGACACCGAACCCAAAACCATACAAATGCAAAAAATAAAAGTATCAAATATAAAGAATTCAGACAATCTTCTTCATGGTAAAGGTCAGCATATGCAGTTAAACATGCCTAGTTTTCAGTTTTTGGCAAAAGAAAAGTTTTTTTTTTTTTTTTTTTTTTTTACAACAGTTGTGTTTATACAGTAAAAAAAAAACTGAATACATATATAATGCAGAATACCAGGAGTTTATTCTAAAAACATTTTTTTGCTAATTATTATTTTATTTCAGTTAGTTTTTTAGTGACTGTTGTTAGTTTAGTTTATTTGACTTTTTCATTTATTGTGATTTTTATTTTATTATTTTTAAACATTTGATTTTAGTTAAATTCACATAAAGTATATATGCAAATATTATTTTCATAATTGGAGGGGCCATTGATCAGAATACCAGTCATTCAATACATTCTTAAAAATAAAGTTGAACCTTCACTTTATTAAATAACTTTTGAACCTGTGAAAACGTCTTCAAATAATCATAGTTTTAACTATAAAGAACCAATGAAAAGTTTCCATGAATGTTAAAGGTTCTTTACGAAGCCAATGAAGAACCATTATTTCTAAAAGTTCTTTAATGCAGAACATTAACTTTGTATTAATCATTAATGTTAATGATTTACTAAACATGATCTCTCCATCCTCTAAATCACTTCAAAGTGTGAAACTGCCTTCTTGCCACTGGTTGATTGTAAAATGTAGGCACTTTTGTTTGGCTAAGTAGGCTGAGCCGGTAAGAGGTTTCCACAGGCTTTTTCTGTCAGTGGGAGTAACGTGGAGATTAAAGTTAAAAAGTGAAGGAATAGGAAAGGATTATGTTTGCAGGCTTTTTGCATGCCTGGCTTTAATTTACCAGAAAGGGAGTTCAAGGGTGATTTTAATATGTCACCATACAGGAAGTCATAAGTTTCTCCATCTTGTACAGTGATTGCATCATGGATTATCCACGTTTTCACTGTGGTATATTACACTATATAAAATGAAATAGTTTTCAGTGATATCTATCTGTCAGTCAGTCAGTCAGTCAGTCAGTCAATGGATATGAATGAGATTGGAAGTCTAGAGCAAAAAAGGTTCCAATGGCTGTGCCCGCTTGTACATAAAGAAGAATAAGGTAATTCTCTTTGATCTGGCTTGGCATTGGTTGAGGATCTGGCAAAAATGCATCACCAGAAAGTCCCATATGAGAATGATGACACGTGGCCGCTCATTCAACTCAACATCACTAATATTAGTATAAGATTAGGAATACTTTTGTTGGTGTGCACACATGTTGTGAAATGTGCGTATTAATACAAATTATTTACACCGTTATCAAAGAATAAGCTCAATGTTTTTTTTTAGGTGGTCAGGCACTGAGTCTCATGCTTTTCAGGAAACTCCTACTCTGAGCGTGGGGTAAAAATGTGTCAGTCAGCTTTGCCAACAACAGGCACACATGGCTGACACTCCTATCATTTAAAGTGATAGTTCACACAAAAATGAAAATTTACTTACTGTTTACTCTCCCTCAAGTGATTATAAACCTTTATGTTTTTCTTTAATCTGTTGAACACTAAAGAAGATATTTTGACGAACGCTGGAAACCTGTAACCATAGACTTACATAGTATTTGTTTCCTACTATTTGTTTCTGATATTTTGAAAAAAATAAATGAATGAATGATTGAATGAAAGAACAAATAAATACATAAATAAATAAATGAAAACCTGTAACTACTGACACCCATAGTGTGAAACAAATACTGTGGAAGTCAATGGTTACAGGTTTCCAGCTTTCTTCAAAATATCTTCTTTGGTGTCCAACACAAGAAAGAAAGTCAAACAGGTTTGAAACGAGTGAATGGTGAGCAAATGTTTTCACTTTTGGGTGATTTAACATTTTAACTGCTCTTCAGACTCGGAGAGAACCACACAAGACTTTCAGAGGGAGGCTGGGAGGATGACTTGAAAGCGGCAGTTAGACTTGAAATGGGTTTGGGATCAGGGGGAAGCCAAGCTGGAGCCTCTCTCCCATTCCTGGGGCTCTGCAATGGTTGTGGAAATTGCTAATTGAACCAAAACAAACTATTACAATTGGCTTAATACTGGCAATGAAACTTCAGGAAAAGTGCTTCAACCAACAGTGCCTCGGAATTTAAAAAAAAGGGTTTGAAAATGAGCCATTGAGGATCTGGCAACAGTGTATCTGCAGAAAGATCCATATGAATATAATGGAAAAATGTTTTGTGCACATGGCCAATCATTTTGAATAATTCAACATCACTAATGTTAGGATGAGCTTGGGAACACATTTGTTTGTGTACATGTTTGTTGTGAAATGTGCGTATAAATATGAATTATTTACAGTTATTAATGAATGAGACTCAGTGTTTTTAAGGAGAGAATCTCATGGTTTAAAAATTAAAAGAATGTGCCAATCAGCTTTGCCATCAGGCGCACATGGCTGACGCTCATGTCCTTGAACTACTCCTCAGACTCAGCTGGAAGCTCAGAGATCCACACAAGACTTCCAGAGGGCCACGGAGGTGCTGCGGGCGGCCAAGGAGACCATCGCTCTGGCTGAACAGAGGCTGCTGGAGGACGACAAGCGGCAGTTTGACTCAGCCTGGCAGGAGATGCTGAACCACGCAACACAGCGGGTGAGTGATGCAAAGTTGTGGGGTGGTAAACGAGCTTTACTTATTAGGGAAATGCTTATAAATGTCTGTTTTGGTTGGTAGGTGATGGAGGCTGAGCAAATAAAAACACGCAGCGAGCTACTGCACAAAGAGACCGCTGCCAATTACACCGCTGCCATGAGCCGTATGAAACAGCAGGAGAAGAAGCTCAAACGCACCATCAACAAGTCTAAGTATGTACTAGTTGCTATGTTAAACACGCAAGCATTGCTTTAGGTCAGGGGTGTCAAACTCAGTTCCTGGAGGGCCGCAGTCCTGCACAGTTTAGTTCCAACCCAACTCCAACACACTTACCTGTAGGTTTCAAACAAGGCTGAAGGACTCAATTAGTTTGATCAGGTGTGTTAAATTGGGGTTGGAACTAAACTGTGCATAGCTGCAGACCTCCAGGAGTTTGACACCTGTGCTATAGGCCAGTGGTTCCCAAAGTGTGTGTGTTTAGGTTAGATAAACAACACCGCAATAGCGTATAGCACCAGGTTTATAATTTCCTTGCAATCAAATACATTAAAAATAAACACAGGCACAACTGAATATTGAGGTTAATATTACATTTTAAAACATTTTATAATCTCTAATAGGCTATAATATATGTCCAAAAACGTACTTGTATGTATTATGTAAAAAAAAAAATTCAGTATGTCTGAATTCATAGTTGAAAAAAAAAAATTGTAGGCAAGAAATGCCTTCTTATTCTACCTACAAATTAGGCTGTTTGCACTCACTCTCAGTCTTAAAGGGATAGTTTACCTCAAAATGAAAATCCTGTCCTCATTTAGGCCAATGGTCTCAAACTCAAATTCCTGGAGGGCCACAGCTCTGCATAGTTTAGCTTCAACCACCTCCAACTCAGACCTGCTTAATAGTCTTTAGTAGTCTTGAACACCTTGATTAGTTAGATCAAATGTTTGATTAGAGTTGGAGCAAAACTTTGCAGAGCTGCGGCCCTTCAGGAATTAGAGTTTGAGACCTATGATTTAGGCCATATCCACAAGTACATGATTATTTTTATAAACAATTTTTTTTTAATCTCTATCCACATGAAAAAGCCAAAACGCACTGTAATGAATGTTAAAAATTAGCCAAAAAATCTGAATTTTCTGAAATTTTCAGTCACCTGATGTTCTCGTGTGGATAAACAGCGAGGCCCCATAGAAAAGGTGTGGTTTTGAAAATACCCATGTTCGGTCAGGGCCTCACTCACCCTTCACTTGTCACACACCTATTTGAGTTTATTTTTTCTGTTGAACACAAAATAAGTTTTTTAAAAAGAAAATGGAAACTTGTAACCTTTGACTTCCATTGTGACACACAACTATGCATGTCAAGGGTTACAGGTTTCCAACATTTTTAAAATATCTTTGTGTTGAAAAAAAAACCTCAAAGGTTTGGAACCACTTGAGGGTCAATAAATAGTGAGTACATTTTCTTTTTTGGGTGAACTATCTCTTTAATAGACAAAACCGATCATTTTGACCAAGATTTTACCAAGTACGATGCGATCCTGGATTAACATCTGTGTTGAATATAGTTGGATAACATCATCTAGAAGTGAATAAACCTAACCGTAAGCATAAACATAACACAAACGGTAAACGTATCCCTTAATTCTGATTGGCTGATTGGAATGTTGTTCCAGAATAAACATAGATGTTCATCCAGGAACATGTCCTACTTGGTGAAATCAGATTGGGATTTTGACCACATCTGCTTTATTTACCCAGCTCTTTACATTTACTTCAGACATGCCTTGTATCCTATATCCGTGTTTACACTAATCTGACTAAAATCAACAACTGACCCTCGAATTCTGGATAAAAGTTTGCTTATTTGTTTTCCAAAGTCTCCATAATGCATAGTCAGTGCTATGTCTTCATATACAGCCTGATTTCTGTATGAATCATGCAATTTTACATGGGTTGATGCCTCTCCCCATAAACTTAATAAACGTTAGACTTTCACCCACTGCCATCCATCGCAACATATAAAAATCATGATGCCACATGCAACTCGTGCTTGAAAAAGGTTTAAAATGATGACGCAATCCAAAAACAATACCATAATTGGCACAGAGATTCGATATGCATTTAGACATAGGTTGGATGTCCAGATATTAAATATGTATCTGGTTTAAAATAATTTAGATCAGATGGGAAAAAAATGGATCTTGTGCAGATTTTTGTTTATACACATGCATCAAATTCTGATCCGTTTCCAGATGTGGGCATAAAATCGAATTTTGTTCTTTCTGCCAGTGCTAAAACAGCCTTGGAGCAAGATTCTGAGGCATGCATTTGATGGACACTCTATTATCTCATGGTAGGCCATGTGAGGGGATAAATGAATAAAATTCGTAAAGCACAGCAATGTAAATGTGCTTTCACTGTCATGAGTGCTATTATGCATTAGTAGTATTAAACCCTTATTCTACAGCAGAAATCCTCAAACCGTGTCATCATCGCTTAAATGAGGACATGTCTGAAGCTTTGTGCTGACAGGATCATCATAGTGACAGCCAATTACATTAGAACACACACACACACACACACACACGTTTGTTTTTGTGAAAAGTAGGTACATTACATTGGTTTCCGTTCATTTTATACTGTTCAAACCGTATATTATATTGCCCTCACCCCACCCTACCCCTAAACCTAACCATCACAGGAGACGGTGTACAGGTTTACTCTTTGAAAAAACTCATCCTGTGTGATTTATAAGCTTTTTGAGAAGTGAGGACGTCACTAATGTCCTCATATTTCACCTGCTTTTTGTAATATCTGTGTCATACCTATGTCATTATACAGATTTGTGTCCTGATATATCACAAACACACACACACACACACACTCACAGAAAAGCCTTTTTTTGTCTGAACTCTAATCAGGCTTAGGAAAAAATGTATTTCAAGATTTACAGTTGAAGTCAAAATTATCAGCCCTCCTGTGAATTATTTTTCTTTCTCAAATATTTCCAAAATTATGTTTAACAAAGCAAGGAATTTTCACAGTGATTCTTATAATATTTTTTTTTGGTCTGGTGAAAGAGTTACTTGTTTTATTTCAGCTACAATTAAAGCAGTTTTTAATTCTTATTAGCCTTCTTAAGTAATATTTTGTTTTTCCGATTGTCTACAGAACAAACCACTGTACCACCAATGACTTGCCTAATTACATTAATTTACCTAATTAACCTAGTAAGGCTTTTTTCTCTTGAAAAATATCTAGTAAAATATTATGTACTTTCATTATAGCGAAGATAAAAGAAATCATATTTGATGAAACATGCGGACAGATATTACCTTAATGCATTGGAAGAAATACAAACATAACCAAAGACCTCTGTCAATAACATAGTAATTAAAGATTGATGTAATTGATAATCACTATTCATAATCTAGGGGCTCTATTTTAACATCTAGGCGCAAAGTCTAAAGCACATGGCGCAAAAGCATTAAGGGCGTGTCTGAATACACTTTTGCTATTTTAAGGACGGAAAAATGCAGGTTGCGCTGCGGCGCATGGTCTAACAGGGTTGTGCTTATTCTCTTAATGAGTTATGGGTGTGTTTTGAGTAAAAAAACATTAAACTAATTAGAGTCTCATCTCCCATTCCCTTTAGAAGTCAGTTGAGTCATTCGCTATTTGCATGGCGGACTTTGTAAGTGAAAAACTGAATGCTTCACTAGCGAGAGTTAAACAGACATCTGCTGCGCGAGGATAAAGAACAAAGTCTCCTCCATTCGGCCTCTTTACATTCTCTTTCGCTCTTTCATGGATAAGGAAACAGTGTTGTACACGCTCTGCTGAAGACATTCATTAGCCTACATATTTACAGTTGAAGTCAGAATTATTAGCCCGCCTGTTTATTTTTTCCCCCAATTTCTGTTAAATGGAGAGAAGATTTTTTCAACACATTTCTAAACATAATAGTTTTAATACCTCATCTCTATTAACTGATTTATTTTATCTTTGCCATGATGACAGTAAATAATATTTTACTAGATATTTTTCAAGACACTTCTATACAGCTTAAAGTAACATTTAAAGGCTTAACTAGGTTAATTAGGTTAACTAGACAGGTTAGAGTAATTCGGCAAGTTATTGTATAACGATGGTTTGTTCTGTAGACTATCAAAATAAATTTAGCTTAAAGGGGCTAATAATTTTGACCTTAAAATGGTTCAATAAAAATTAAAAACAGCTTTTATTCTTGTCGAAATAAAACAAATAAGACTTTCTCCAGAAGACAAAATATTATCAGACATACTGTGAAAATTTCCTTGCTCTGTTCAACATCATTTCGAAATATTTAAAAGAGAACAAAATTCAAAGGGGGCTAATAATTCTGACTTCAACTGTAATTATGTTTGTTAAGCGCAAAGATTTGTTTTAAAACTATTTCTAAATTCAGTTCTAATTTCCAGCAAACAAATAAATGAACAATAATAATGAAGTGTGGTCAAAAAACAGTTATATCCAAACACACATCCTATTTGTCTCTCCCCTATGGTTCAAAACCTGACAGGTGGACAAATCTAAGCTTGTTTTTAATAAAACCAATATAAATATGCATATAATAAATAATTATACTAATAATAATAACCTTATACAATTGCAAATTGTCATGAATAAACTAAAAAAAGCCCCCGAGGTGAAGAAGGCATATTTATGAAGAAAATAATCATTTTTGTAACATTTTAATCTTTTAATTCTTTTTCATTTGTAAAGATATTTTTGTATTGCTGTACATCCTGTGTGTATTAAGCAATGTGCAAGCGTTTAAGGCGCACGACTAACGCGATCTGCGCTCGACTTTAGACTTGCTTCAGCTGGTCTATTGCACAGTCTATTTTAGGACCTCAAAATAGCAACGCGCCAACAATGCGCCTTTTACACACCTCCTTTCTAGACCGACACACCCATGAATCCACAAAGTGGTGCAAATGGATTTACTATTTAAACAACGTGGTGGAAAGCGGGAAAATTACTGTTGCACTGGTCAGAAAATAGCAGTGCGTCATGGCAAACACCCGGCGCAATAAAGTGCAAGACGTGTATGATAGGGCCCTATATGTTTTTAATAATGTGCCCAAATTATTATTTGACAATAAAACTATAGTCAGGATAATGAATTTTTCTGGTAATATAAGAACAATGTTACTTTATAATTATTTTTATTTATGCATTACCTGACCAGCTACATTATATTTTGCTTTCATGTGCATTTGTCCCTCTGTGTTGTTATATGTTAGTGTTTTTATTTATTGTATTTTATATGTATTATTATTGTATTATATTGTGTTTTTCCTTCTGTATTTTGTTGTAGTTTTATAAAATACAAAAAACACTTAAATAACGTTTAAAAAAAAAGATAAAATAAATCAGTTATTAGAAATGAGTTATTAAAACTAATATGTTTAGAAATGTGCTGAAAAATCTTTTCGTTAAACAGAAATTGTGTGTGTGTGGGGGGGGGGGGGGGGGGGGGGGACATACATGGGGCTAATAATTTAGAAGGGCTAATAATTCTGACTTCAACTGTGTATTGGTCTTTGGTCTATATCGGCTTCCAAATGTAGAGAGCATGGACTGTAAACAAATAGAGAGGTATCGGTTAACATTATTAGCCAAAATGTCCATATCAGTGTCTACCTCATTTAGAAATCACAAAACAGTTTGTAGGTCAGTTTGCAGCTCGGCCACATCTTACCGTGTAGGCAGATCTAGATACTCTCTGCAGAGAGTCATTGGTGTGTGTGAATGTCTGAGAGCTTTAGTTGATGGTGGGTTTCTAGCGAGTGACGGTGACTCAGCAGCTCACAGGGGAGCTCAACTCTATCACACAACCCTCCTAATCCTTTCACTCAGCATTTGCCTACAGTGTCATCATATGTGAACGGTTGCCATGGTGACATGCACAATGCTATTTATAGGTCTTTACAGCAGCTCTAATCGCTTTCTCTCTGTCTCTCTTTTTCAGGCCCTACTTTGAAATGAAGGCGAAGTATTACTTGCAGCTTGAGGTACTTGAAAATGATGATGGGTTATAAACATCATATTATTACAGAAAAATTATGCTCATTTTTGTAATGTTTTTAAAGCCATACTTCACTCGCATTTATGCACATTTATGAATGCCTTTCTTCTGTTGAACACAAAACAAGATATTCTGAAGAATGTTTGAAACTAGCAGCCATTGACATCCAAAGTAGTAGAAACAAAAAATGCAATGGAAATCAGTTTATTTCCAATATTCTTTAGTGAATAGGTCTCAAACTAGATTCCTGGAGGGCCGCAGCTCTGCACAGTTTTGCACCAACCCTGATCAAACACAGCTGATCCAACTAATCAAGGTGTTCCACACTACTAGAGACTATTAAGCAGGTGTGAGTTGGAGGTGGTTGGAGCTAAACTATACAGAGCTGCAGCCCTCCAGGAGTTGAGTTTGGCTGCATTTACACTGCATGGTTCAAGTGATTCATTCCGAATTTTTTATTTCTTTTTTCTCCCATGTGGCACGGATTGAATATGGCCCATGTACATGTAAGCAGGAAAAAAATCACATGGATTCCAATTTACTTAAATCAGATTCAGGCCTTGTTCATTTGTGGAAATTTATCTGATGTGAATCGGATCTGTTCCCTCGTGCATAAATCACGCCATTGACATTACATTAAAATGCCTAGTGGTTTAAAAAGGCTTAGATTAAAACATGGCAAAATGAGAACTTTTCTGTCATAAATGATGGTAAAACAACTTGTCTAAAATAAAATAAAAACCCTGTGAACAGATTAAATACAGGAATGGAGAAAGAGCGCTCTTTTATTATCAGCTGTCAGTCAACGCCCGCTCTTTTTTTTTCTCCTGGTTATTGCGCCTTTGCCGTGTGCTGTGTAAATGCGGACAATCGGATACGAGTCACCTTTAAAAGATGATGTAAGCTGGTCAACAAAAAATCAGATACAGTCACAAAATCGGAATTGACCATCAAGATCTGCAGTCTAAATGCAGCCTAAGACCATTGCTTTAATATATCTTCTTTTTTTGTTCAACAAGAAGGTAGAAGATGAGTCATTTTCATTTTTGGGTGAACTAACCCTTTAATTAATGTGTTGGTTATTTTTAATATGCATCCTTTATTTTTCTAGGTTTAATCCAATTCTTTTTTTGTCATATTTAGTTTAATGTTGCTGTTTTCTGTCCTTTCCTCTTCAGCAACTGAAGAAGAATGTGGATGACCTGCAGACCAAGCTGACGCAGGCTAAAGGGGAATATAAGTCGGCTCTGAGAAACCTGGAGATGATCTCCGATGAGATCCACGAGCGCAGACGTTCTTTGGGCATCGGTCCGCGAGAGAGAGGTGTGGGTGCAGAGGGCGACGGTGTCATCGGTGAAGACTTGTCTGGCTTTAAAATGGAATCTGATGGAATATCAAGTAAGTCCAGATTATCTCATGCTTGAATACTGATGCCAAACCGAGGGAAGGGAAATTATAATTCTGTTCTTTACATCAAAAGTAATGAAATAAAAAGTAATAAAAATAGTTCTACTTCAGTTCAAAGGGACTTTTTCATTTGATGTTTTTTTCATAATATAAATTCTCCTTTCTTACATAGTAATGCAACTTTTGTTGAAGTGCTTAAATGGTTACTAAGAAGGTTTTTAATTCAACATCTATTGTTGAATTAAATGAATCAACATCTACTTAGTTTCAAGCCAAGTAGATGCTAGAGGTGTGAACCTACACTAGTCTCACGGTTCAGTTCTGTTACGATTATCATGCCATCGATGCGGTTCAATTCGATATCTGGGTGCATTGACAATGCTTTCCATACACTATTTTATATTTTAATTCACAGCACAACAATTCTTGTATTAAAATCCATAAATATATTTATATTTATGTACTATTTTTAGTACAATTTTGTCCTTTAATACAAGCAGTCAGATATATGAACTGTACCTTTAAAAACTACATGCACAGATCAACATGAGCATTTATAGCAAATAAACAAATATAAATATCCCGCTCGCTTTCTGAGCCTTGTCGACCGAGTTCTTACACCCCTATGATTGGTCACGCAGTCAACAGAGGGCTGCGATTGGCTCTAACGCTCTGGCGCTGTTCACCGATAAGTGACACTGATAAACGGCAGCGGAGATCACAGCTGCTTCGTGACAGACGCGGAGGAGAAAACCCGCACTGCAGACATGCGCTCGTTTATGGATCCAGAAGTATAACTGTAACAGCCAAGAGAAGAGGAAAAGTTACCTCAGGCCAACAGGTCTAAGGTCCACAGTGAGAAAGAGAGAGAAATGGAGTTTACGTTCAGTTTCTCCACAGCAGTGAAATAGGGGCTTCTGCTGTTCCAGCAAACACACACGCAGTGAATTGTGCACAGTTTCTGCGTTTTTTAGTTGGAGCTTTTTAATTACTCGCGCTCGCCTCCCTCACCATAGTAAGCTATTGCAATATAGCGCATATGAGATAAATAACGTCAGTACGTGTTATCCGGTTAGGATCTATTACTGAACCCATACCGAATTGTCCGCGTCTGCATCACGGTCCACCGAAGAAACAATTAATTTTGACACCTCTAGTAGATGCACTGCTTTTTTCCTCCTTTTATCTGTATCAGTAATGCAGTTTCCCTTTTGATGTTATATAGATTTACTTCAGGAGATTAACAGAAAATTTTTAGCAACGTTTAAGCTCTCTTTCACTCAGCATCTTTTGTTGTTTTTTTTTTTTTACTTTTTAAATGAGATAATACTACACTAGTAAACCAGATCTTTTTAAGTCTGACTCTTTGTTGCTATAAAGGTTTTATATTTCGTTTGCTATTAACAAATTAACATCTAGATCAGAGGTGCCCAAAGTAGGGCCCGCCATCCCATCTGAAAAGAGAGGGAGAATGATGGGGAATTGGTTAGGGCAAATGCCTTTGAGAGAGATCACCATTTCGAATTTAACATAACCTTTGTTTCTTTGTTTAATTGAGGAATTACAAAAAACAACTGATATCAAATGTTTTATTTAAATATTGTAAATGAATCAGACTTTTAAAATGTAAATAATGCCACTTGACAGATAGAGGACAATGCACAAGACATCGGTGAGCAAATTAAGGCAAAGGCAGGAGCAGCTCAACTAGTGTATTCAGCATTGAACTCCATTGTGTTATAAATGGGATGTTTTTACTATAATTAGTTCATTTTAAAAAGTTGATGATACTGCATCATTAATTAATAATATGTTTTAAAGCAACATTTTCTAGTTATTTTTAAATCTTAGCAAATAAATTAGGAAATTACCCATGGCAAATTTAATGTAATACAATTTGGCCCTAAATCAAGTTTGGTTTTTGGCCCTTTATAAGAAAAAGTTTAGGCACCCCTGATCTAGATGAAATTATGAAACGCATTCCGTCCTATTTATGGTTCATCTTGTTGACACTGTGTTCTGTTTTCAGTTAATTTAGATATCATGGTCTGTCTTGCATTGCTAGTTTATTGCAGTCCAACTGCACCAGTTTGTTTAGAAGCAGATTGGACAGATTGAAGGTTCAAATGGCATTATTCACAGTAATTCAAATGAACAAGCAGAGCAAACCCCCAAAAGAATGTAAATGAAACCTGCCTAGTGTGAACACTATGTTATTGTCCAAATAAAATGCTTATTTACACAAAAATGATGCTAAAAAATCATGACAAGCCTGTTGCCTGACATCTGCTTGTATTTTTATTTCCTGCAGTGGCTTCCGGGTCATTTGAGGATGAAAACTGCAGCACGAGTGCCATGTCCGAGGAAGACTCCGAGACTCAGTCCAACAGCAGCTTCAGTTCAGGGCCCAACAGCCCTGTGGACCTGCCCTGTCCGTTCTCCTCATCCTCCTCCTTCTCATCCTCCACTTCCCCAACCCCGTCCTCTCGCCCTTGCAGTCTGGACCTGCCCAGCACCGTCTCCTTGTCTGACTTCAGTCTGATGTCTCCAATCCTCGGCCCACGCAGTGAATGCAGCGGCGCCTCGTCCCCCGAGTGTGACTTAGAGAGAGGTGAGATATTCTTGGTGGGGTTGAGTTGACGAATGGGACCCAAATAACCCTGCACATGAGGGACTGTGTTTAGGCCTGCTCTCGTTTGTGGGACGAGGACATTTGTCTTGGTTTTCTGCCTGCTTGCACCTGTGCCCTCTGGAGGGGTTCATTAATCTCACTGATGGATAGCCGGGTGGTTATTCAACGTAACAATAAGCACAAAACAAGTTTATCTGGTAAAGTTTGTTGTTTTTAAATTAGTGCTGTTCATTTAACACATTTATTTATAAAAAATATACAGAATGCTTAAATTTAGTTTTGTTTGTAAATTGTTTTTAGAAATATGAAATGTACAATAATAAAATATAAAAATAGTAAAATGATAACTTATTTTGTTATATTAGTGTATGTTAACATATCAATACATTTTTGGTATATAATTTGCTTTTGTAATAGTTATTGTAAAAAAATAGTATAATAATTATAATAAATATAATCCAATAATAAAAATAATAATAATAATAAATACTATAGTATTTATACTATTACATATTTTATTATTACAATATTTCATAATATATATTTATCTATCTATTTTATTTTTTTTTTTTAATATAAAAAAATTATTAAATTAAAATATGAAAAATTATAATATTAACAGGGTATATGCAGGGATCCTAAAGGTTTTTAAAGACCTTCTCAGAATATTTTAAGACCTCATCGCCACTTCAAGTTCTAATCAACAGATGCAACAAGAACTCAGATAAGCTCAGAAGAAACTAAGCTTGAAAGAATAAATTAAACCAAAAGCAAGATTTATTAAAATATCTGACACATTTACCTTTACTATCCCAAAAACGAACATGTACGTCGAGCTGATAGATCAATTTGCTTTGTTGCTTTGCTGATGGTGTCTAGCCCAAATCTCACGATGTAACCAGTTTTGTCCTTGGCACAGGTGAATGTCTTAGCTATGTCGGAATCCAGAAACATCGACTTGAAAATATCTGAAATGCCTTCGTTCAAGTTCAGTGAGTGGTGATTAAACGTGTCAGTATGCACATTGCAGTATTTAGAGGGGCAGTACAGTATAAAGTGCCCAGATAACCTCCGCGCGCATTGTTAATGTGCCACCCATAGCCACCCTGATGTCAGCAGACGTTAGATCAGAGGTTGCTGTCGTAGCTGTTTTGACAAGTTCAGCTGTCGTGTTGGGTAGTGGTGTGGCTGGTGGTGCATAATAACTGGCGATGAACCAATTGCATGGATTGAGCATGCCATTGTTAATATTAGGAGGAAAATAAATATATGCTTTTTTGGAGTCAAACACTTTGGACAATGCTTGAACAAAGTAAAAACGCAGTTAAGACTTTTTAATACCTTTTAAGAGCCTTAATTTTCTCATAATTGATTTATCAACTTTTAATACTTTTTAAAACCCCACGGACACCCTAATTAAATGTAATTTCAATCGTTGTTATTTTACATATTTATATTGTTGCTCAAATTCATATGCTTGATTAATCTGCTGCTTTGTATTCAGGTGACCGAGCAGAAGGTGCGGAGGCCGTACTGGACAACGTTCTCAATAACAACAGCATCAGCAACGCCAAAACAACCTTCGGCCTGGACAGCCGTTTCCGCCTGCTGTCTCTAAAACTGAGCCAAAACGACAGCAGAAAAACCGTTGTTCGAGACCCCCTGGGTCTGGTTCAACACCCCTCGCCAGCCACAATCCTGCTCGATGGGATGTGACCGCAGACACTGATGTATTCATCCACAGTCTGTGCTGTCGAGAGACTCTCCACTTCACCCGTGTGTCATCCAGCTCATTCCTCTCACTGTCTACAATGTTCAAGCAACTTTCAGACTCAATTCACGAGTTGAAAAAGCAAACCTCGTGACACGATGTGCTGAGGAGACAAATCTGCCATTTTGACGAGCAGAGCTGACTTAAGCTTTGAAAAGTGGACAAACATCTCCATAAATGCTAGTAATCGTGTCATTCCCACGTGTTCTAGAAAGTAGGAAGACACTTAAAAGGGATAGTTCACCCAAAATTGTTAATTTACTCACTATTTACTCTCCAACCCTTTATGAGTTTCTTTGTTGTGTTGAACACAAAAGATATTTTAAAGAAAGCTGAAAACTTGTAACCGCTGACTTCCATAGGTAACAGTTTTCCAGCTTCCCTCAAAATATTGTCTTTTGTGTTCAACAGAAAAAAAGAAACTCTGTGATTTGACACAAATGATGACTGTCCCTTTAAAGATGTCTATTAAGGAGCACTTGTGTTTTCACTAATAAAATGCATAAGTAGTTCATTATGTAGATGTAATCCACTGGCTGTCGTTGTAACTATCAAGGAAAATATGCAGTCATTTGTAAGGCAGTTACAACCATTTTGAGTTACTGTATATCTAGGGCATGATCTCGCTTCGGCCTGACTCACTTGCATGTCCTTCCATCTTCAAAAAAGGACTTGAAATCTCCTGATGATTCACATTTGTGACTCGTGACGCATCTCGGGTCACATCCTTGACATCATTTGAAGACTTGCAGGAGCCAAGTGGATCTAAACTGGTCACCTTCACCTTTCTCCAAAAGTGCATGCCACCATTTTCTCTTTCTGTGTAAAGAACAATCATAATTTTCAGTATGAATAGAAAAAATAGCAATACAACAAGCTGTGTTTACTGTACTCACACTATTCTGAGATGAGGCAGAAGGTGTATGGGCAATTTTTGATGGGTCTCGGTGGGAGATGTGTTGCACTGATGAAGAGGACAATGACTGAATGTTTCATCCAGCATCTGTGGTGCGGGAGCCACTGATTCTGGGACAGATGGCACAGCATGTCTGGTCAGAAGGCTGTTTATAATGTCTAATGTGTGACCTCGTGTCTTGTCTGTTTTGCCTTCATGAATGTTCTTTTCTCATTTGTTTTGTTGTTGCTTCTTAGGTCTGTTTGAGAACTGATTGTAAGAAAAGAAACCTTGTAGCAGTATTTAAATGTCTGGTATTTAGTTTTTTTGTTGTTGTTAACTTGTGTAACTGTTTTCAAACTGAAATAAATATAAATAACCGAATTATTAGTCAAGTAAGTGAAAATTTTTCTGTTAGTTTGCTGTCCGTGACGATAAACTCATCGGCTACATATTCCGACATGTTCCTTCGTGCCAACCCGAGTCCTTTCCTTGAAGTTTTGGCGTTAATTAACATTATTAACATAATAATTAACTAATAATTAATGTTGTTTGTTTTTTAATGTCATGACTGAAAAGGTCATATTATGTGCCGTGTTTTATCCTTCCTAAATCTTCGCTTCATGACGTTAAGTTTAGTATTAGTAAGTCAAAGGTGGCCAATCACGTTATTGTAAATTTTGAAGGACTAAATGACCGTCCAATCACATTTAAGGCGGGGCACGGTCGTCATGCCAGTAATGGAGGGATGGGAAGCATTCGTTGTTGTAGTATCAGGATAAAAACAAACTCCCCAAGAAAGCCATTCAGCATCCAGAACTGGTAAGTTGGGAAGAAAAAATCTAGATGGGAGAATTTGTTGAATATATGAACTGTATTACACATGCATTTTATTTTTAACTTAGTTTTTGATGGTGTGGTGGGGATTTACAAACATACAAGTGATAATAAATGTTAACTTAATATATATAGTAAATAATAAAAACAAATGGAACAATGTAATTTCTTTCAAGCAATATTTATCATAACATAATTTTGGAGAAATTGTGAACAGGCGGAGTGTATCTTTAAATAAAAATAATCTGAGGCGAAGAAATATTTCAAATAAAACTTGCAAAACTGCAGACAAATAAACGTTATTTCTAGGTCTAGGTTTCACTACCATAAAAATCCTTTGGGATCTGTAAGATGTATTTATTTTGTATGCTTTCATTTTTAAATATGCTTTCATTTATTAATGTTATGGCAAAGCTGAATATTCAGCAGCTATTTTTACTCCAGTCTCACATAATCATTCAGAAACCTCCATGAGAGGTTTTGCATTCAGTGGCAGTTGATTATTTGTAACCTAGCCTATAATAAATAACAATTATTGATAAAGCAAGTTATTCTGCAAAATGCATAATAATCTTAATAATTTCTTGTAGTGTGTGTTGCGGTTTTCAAATCTTGTAGTGTGTGCACGTTTAAGATTTGAGATAATAAAATCGCAGAAGACTCCTTGTGTGTGTGCACGGCAACCAGATTTCATTATCGGCTAGGATATTAATATATAAGGATATATATAAGGATATATCCTGTAGTCTGAGCCCGGCTTTAGTATATATTTTTAAATGAACAGAAAATTCTAAAAAACAGCATTTCTTCATCTCAAAATCTTCTGTAATATTATAAATTAAGTTAATTCTTAATTACTGACCCCAAAACATCTGAAACCTGTAAAATTAATTAACGTAATTGCGTCACCCTAAAAAAGGGTCTGATAACATATACAGTACACCAGGGCAGCACAATATTGGAAAAATCTAACCATGCAATATTTCGTTATTCTCCGATATGAATGCAATTTGACTATAGGACTTGAATATCTCCATTTGGAAAAAAATATATAATTTTAGATTGATTGGGGTGATGGTGTAGGGGAGTTATCTAATACTACATAAATCTAAATCTAATAAACAAAAGCATAGATAAATACAATACATAAAAAATTACAACTGAAACAGAGTTTTATCATTTTTCAAGTCTAACAGTATTTAGGTACAGTAATTTAATAATAAAAATAAATATATTTGAAATTTATTATTATTAGAGTTACCAAAAGTACAATTTCTTATGGCTAAGTGCTTTTAAAATCCTCAAAACCCATGAAAATCATTTGATGTGACTATTGTGATTGATGACATTGCAATATCGATGCTGAAACGATATATTGTGCAGCCCTAACACACAGCATTTTAATCTCCGAGGGCACAGAGATCAAGTTCTGTTATATAATGTGGGATAAAAAACAAATGTTTCGAATTGATTTGATGCCTTAAGTCTGGCTGAAAATCAAGTAGAAAAAAAATCTGAAAGATACTGTGGATAATATATTTTTCTCAAACATATTTTTCAGTCATATGATTATTTTAACTTTGACCTAGATTTCTTTTCAAGTCAGTTTCTAATCATTTGCATGCTGGTGCTACATTGGAATAATTGACACACTGTAGTTTTGTGATTGCATGTATTATAGAGATGAAAATTATAGAACAACCTACAAATTTCGAAGTTCCTGCTACCATGACCTCAAAGTTTAGGACCAGGGTTTCTGCAGGTTTCACAGAGTTAAATTTAAGACTTTAGGGCATTTTTAAGACCATAATAATTGAAATTTTAGACTCATTAAGGGCTAAATGCTAAGGAATTTTTCAAATGGCCCAGATGGAAAATATATAATTTTTTGCCTTATCAAAAAAATATTATAATTTAATACATATAATAATGCAATAATATATATATTTAATTATTTTAGATTTTTTTCTTAGCAAAACATTTTATATATTGCGTAAAAACAAGCAAACTCTACTTGTATCTAAACACTTTTTACCAATATAAACTTTTTTTAAAATAAAAAAATGAACAAATGTTTTATCAATTTTAAAAACTATAATAAACTAAATCTACGCACAACAATCTGTCCAGGTCGATGTCCTCAGCTGTAAATACATAGAGAACTTTTAAACAAATGTTATTGTAAGGAAAATAATTAAACCATTATGATAAATAGAGTAAAAAAATTACTGTTTAAAATAAAAGTTTAAAGTTTTATTGAGATTTATTGTTGGTTATTGTATGGATTTTGGCCAGATTGAGTAGCAATACATGAACAAAGAAAAATTAGGACCTGTTTAAAAAAGATTTAAGACCTACAACACAATATTTCAATAAATTTAAGACTTTTTAAGACCTAAAATTTGGATTTTGAGATTTAAGACATTTT
The DNA here is from genome assembly GCA_903798195.1 of Danio kyathit. Lineage (NCBI taxonomy): Eukaryota > Metazoa > Chordata > Actinopteri > Cypriniformes > Danionidae > Danio > Danio kyathit. Next base: position 46,435,105 of record LR812534.1, read on the forward strand.
AAGACTTTTTAAGACCCAGCAGAAACCCTGAGGACTATCTTGGTTGCAAACTCAAACTGCTTTTTTGTTCCTGTTATTATAAATGTCCTACCTGAAGTTCTCCTAACATGAGTAAAAGAGCAATTTTTTATTTCATAATATCAACTATGGGTGGCTCAGTGGTTAGCACTGTCACCTCACAGCAAGAAGGTCGCTGATTCAAGCCTCGGCTGGATCAGTTGCCATTTCTGTGTGGAGTTTGCATGTTCTCCCCGTGTTGGTGTGGGTTTCCTCCGGGTGCTTCAGTGCCCCCTACAAGTACAAAGACATGTGCTAAAGGTGAATTGAGTGAGCTAAATTGTCCGTAGTGTACGTGTGTGAATGAGTGTGTATGGGTGTTTCCTAGTGATAAGTTGCAGCTGGAAGGCCATCCACTGCGTAAAGCATATGCTGGATTAGTTGGCGGTTCATTCCGCTGTGGCAACCCCTGATTAATAAAGAGACTAAGCCGAAAGAAAATTAATGAATGAATATCAACTATTATTGCATATTTCATGAGTATTATTCATTGTGTCACTTAAATAACCAAAGAAATTGAAAAAAAGAATGTCTGATAACACAAACACCTTCATTTTAATCTCTGCAAATAAATATTTCAGAGCATATGAACAGAAATCAAAATCATGAAACGAAAAAACCTTAAGCATTTGCACAGCCCCCAATGTGGAGCATCATCTTCAGTCATGCATGTCGGTTTATGAAGTAAAAACGTCCAGGTCATCGCTGTTATGGCCTGTAAATACAGTTCTGTGCTGCAAGATATAAATAAAGCTGACATTTGATGCACATGATTGGGAGTTAAAACAAAAACAAAACCTGATGCTTTAGAGATGGATGTGTATCATATATCTTTTTTTTTCTTTTTGATAAAATTGCACTCGTTCTTAGCCCACTGAACAAATAAGACCTGCAACAGAACGTCTTTCTGCCTACCTGCACATCAGCAAACTGACCAGAGGAAGAGCCCTTATTATGGAGACACAGAAATCTGCGCACAGATCCCTCCGATCTCTCATCAGACATCATTAATATACATCCCTGTTTTATTGCAGTCTCCTGAGTGAAAAACAGTCATTTCAGATCATATATTTACACACACCCACACACAAAGTTTGGTGTTGGTGGTTTATGAGGACTTTCCATAGGTTTAATGTATTTTATACTGTAAAAACCGCCTATTATTTTATTACCCTACCCACACTTCTTAAAACTTAACCCTTACAGGAAACCTGTGGCAAATCTTTAATGTGAAATGACCCTGTCAAGTAAGATTTGTTTAACTGTTTTGAATTGCAAGAACACAGGGTGTGTCCTCATAAACCACATCATACAAACATGTTGGTTTTTGGTGGTTTGTGAGGACTCTCCATAGGTTTAATGTATTTTATACTGTAAAACCGCCTATTATATTATTACCCTACCCCCCACCCCTTAAAACTCAATCCTTACAGCAGGTGTGTCAACCCCAATTCAAACAGTAGGTTTCAAACAAGCCTGAAGTACTTAATTAGTTTAATTAGAGTTGGAACTAAACTGTGCAGAGCTGCGGCCCTCCAGGAACCAAGTTTGACACCTGTGCCTTACAGGAAACATGGCAAATTTTGAATGCCAAAAGACATTGTTAAGTATGATTTTTAACCGTTTTGAATTGCAAGGACACATGACATGTCCTCATAAACCACCTCATACATTGTAATACCAAGGTCATGTGACATTATACAAATGTGTCCTCATAAACCACCAAAATCAGTTCATACACACACATACCATCGTCTTTGAATATGACTTCGGACTGCAGAACTAAGAGGAGTGTGTTTCTGGCTGATTGAACCCACTTCCTCTGAGAATGGCACTGCAGCGGCACACTATTACACGCTAACATGTCAAATATGGCAGTGTTTCCCAATCCTGTTCCTGGAGGCACACCAACAGTACATGTTTTGGATGTCTACATTATCTGACCCTTTCATTTCATATTTTGGAGTCTCTTCTTATGGTCTGATGAGTTGATTCTGGTGTGTTTGGTTAGGAAGAGGTTGAAAATGTGTACTGTTGGTGTGTGTTTAGGAACAGGGTTGGGAAAGACTGAAATATGGCACTATGTCAGGTACCATCTGTGAGCTCTTTTGGTAAAAGAGTGTGTCTGTGAGCAATGAGTGTTGGCAATCATCTTTTGAACAACAATCAAGCGGGCTGATGGTGGATGGGTGTCATTGCAGCTGAGAAACCCGCAGCGGGGCGACACTGCTGAAGTCCAGGAAAAATGGGCCTTCCTGTTTGGGCAGGAAGGTTGTAGGGATGACATTGTAAATCCCGGCAGGTAAACTCTCAACCTCCATGTAGCAAAAACCGCATCTGAGGGCAAAGAGATCCATGTTCTGTTATATAATATGGGATGGTAATCAAATGTTTCGAATTGATTAATAAACATGCCTTAACTCTATTTGTGCAGAAAATCGTCAAGTTAACCATGCGATGAGGACTAGACTGTGGATAATATATTTTTCTCAAACATATTTTTCAGTCATATGATTATTTTAACTCTGACCTAGATTTCTTTGTGAGTCTGTTTATAACCATTTGCATGCTGGTGCTAAAATGGGACAATTTGCACACTGCAGTTTAGTGATTGCATGTACTGTGGAGATCAAAATTACAGGACAACCTACAATTTCCTACATTTCGAGGTCATTGCTGAGTCCTATTTGAAGTTGCAGTGACCTCAAAATTTAGGAAATTGTAGGTTGGGATTCATAAAACACACTTATAAGCTGCTCTTTGACTCCTGTCAGGATAACGTCCTACTTGAATTTATAAGCATATTTCATGAGTTGTAGATATTCTAAAGCACATCATAACAACCATTTAATATATGAAAAAGACCACTGATCAACATTCTCAGTTGTTAGTGTTAATCTGGCAACTGCTGATTAATTCCTTAATGACAAACCCTATTTAAAGGGTTAGTTCACCCAAACATTTAAATTCTGTTACATGTAAATTCTCATTTACTCACCTTCCACCTGTTCCAAACCTGTTTGAGTTTCTATCTTCTGTTCCTCCATAGTATCTTTTTTTCCAACTATGGATGTCAATTGTGACTAGTTTACAACATTCTTCAAAAAATCTTCTTTTTGGAAACTAGGTTTGAAACCACTTGAGGATGAGTACATTTTCATTTTTGAGTGGACTGTTCTTTTAACTGCTAATCAAAGTAACTGAAACTCTCTGAGAGCAGTTGTCCAGATAAAGGCAAAAGAGATGAACCTTTCAGTCACAGGAAGAGAAGTTTATCAGGATCTATGATTTCTAGAAAAAAAAAAACTGCATTTTTAAAGCATCATTAACTAATTCAAGATCCCCAAAAGGCTGGTTGTCCACTAAAGACAGAACACAATAATGTGGAGAATCTCAAAGGGAAATCAGTTTAACATTGCAGCTAGAACTGCTTACTAGTTCAGCTCTGAACAGGGTACAGATCTGTATCTCAGCATAAAGTGTCTCAAAGTTTAAGATAATTTAAACTGAAAGCCCACTCTAGGTAACCATCAGCAGAAAGAATCAAACCGCTTTGCTGAATAACATGTGGACAAATACACTTTAATGATAAAAGCAAGCTTAATTTATTCAAATGTTCACTAAATATTTTCTAAATTTGATTTCCACTGTACATGGATATATGCCGGCCAGGTGACTATTAGCATACCAATACAATTAAACATGCACGCAATGAGGTTGTGCTATTAGAAAATTTACATTCTAATTGTTCTTTCTTCACTTGTATGCACTAAATACCACACTAGTGCACTATTTCGAACACAGCCAGTGTGCCTCATTTTATGGGAGTTGACAGACCTTGAAATACTATGGGTTCTGCATAGATTTAGTCATTTTTATTCAAAATAGAGTATTTCTTTACCGGTAATCTCCGCTCGCTCTCTTTTGAGAGCCTGATGATCCAGAATCCCCTGTAGTCGATACGGTCACCACTTCAAAACCCACACTGTACTGCCTGCAATGAGAAAGCCAAGTTCATTTATATTCACAGGCATCACACTTTATCATACATCCTCACACAGCGAAAGCAGACAGAGAGACAGAACTCTGAATGTGTGTAGGTGTGTTTCCTGGGAGAAAGCCTGTCCACGTCACTCCATGTGTCAAGGAAAATCCAATGTCCTGTCAAATTTCACAATCCTTTAACAGCTAAAAAGTCAGTCAAGGAAATTATTCATAGTATTTTATTGTATATTTGTCTTCTGGAGAAAGTCTTATTTCTTTTAGTTTGGCTAGAATAAGAAAAGCTGATAAGTTCAATATTTATTTTTATTTTTTGAAATATTTGAAAAATAATTTACATTTCACAGGAGGGCTAATTTTGTCTTCAACTAAATAAATACACGTCTTTCCAAAATTTTGGGGTGAGTTAATTTTTTTTTGTTTATGCTCACTAAAGATTTTATTTGATCAGAATTCAGTAAAAAAAATGCTAATTTAACAAACAAATAAATAAATAAATAATAAGGCACAGCCAATTAGTTTTTTTAAGAGTATAAATTATTTTGTTGATTTATCAGAAAAACATATTATGACCACTATTTATTAATATCAGACATTTAAGCAGATATTTTTAAATCTTACCATGGCATGTACACTACAGTTTCCAATCTTGTGGCATAAAGAAACCTAGTATTTTAACTATTTATAAATGCAGCATCAAAGTCTGCAAATCTGAGTTTAAAATTTAGCATCATAATTTGATATTGTAGCCACTTTGAACATTTGTTTCTTGCTGTCATCAGATTTCCTAGCATTTGGACCCAGTGATCTATCATGTAAGACCTCAGATAAGATGGATAGTAATCACTAATATGTATTGAAGGAAAGGAAATTTAGTCTCTAGTGGTGTGAAGTAAAAAGACAAACAGTCTGACCTGGAGCCGCGGAGTTCGATGAGCAGAGGGCCTGGTTTCTCCATGTTGAGCTGGTATATGGGGTTGTTCTTGTAGGTGTCTTTGTAGTTCCCACATCCTCCAGCGCTGGCACCCTTCCATTGGCCATTAATCTATATATAACAAGAATAAACAAAGGGATGTTCAACAATTTGGAGACAGCTTCCAACAAAATATCCACACACACAAAAAAACTACAGTAGAAGTTGGAACGCACCCTTTTGGTGTTGGTGAAGGGTGTTGGGATTTTGGAGAAATTAAATTTGCACACAGAGTACACCTGGAAACACATTCATGACAACAGTTAATATGATTCAATTAATATGAAAACAAAAACCAGCGTCTGTACATGCGTCTTACTCTTAATGTGTAGTTGATGGTGTTTTGTTTCTCATACTGCGAGACCACGAGTGTAAAGGTGTGAGTTCCAGGACTGGTCAGCTTTATCTTGGTTAAGTAGTGAGGGCTGTTGATCCTGATGCCATCAATGTAGGGAGGAGGTTCAGCTTCAGAAAGAAAACAAAACAGAGCACAGAAAATATATAAATAATGGACACTCTTTCTTCTCTGTATGCACCAGATTGCTTATTATAAACTCTAAGTGTTTCTAAAAAACATCTTTCGCTTCTTAGTGTGCTTCACACAGGTGAGTGGGCCTTATAAACCACCTGTAGGTGACACACTCTTTCCATATTCCTAGCTACCAGACACCTACTTTTATACACCCTATACTTCTTGAAAACACAGTGCAATTCTAAATGTGCTCCTCTCAGGTGAGTGGGCTTGACAAACCAGCAATTGGACATGCTCTTCGCTTCAAAAAAAAAAAAAAAAAGTTAAAATAAACTAAAACTTAGACTTGCAAACTTAATAACTTAGACTTATCATAGGCTTTATATACAGCTAATCTCTGGTGATTTGAAGTGCTTCTTTTATCCTCACTTCTAAGTCACTATGGATAAAGTGTCTGCTATATGAATAAATGTAAATGCACAATAAATGAGATCAATGCAGTATTTTCAGGAAAATAAGTCACACCCGACTAGCCGTACAAAGTCAAAATATCATTGCTGAGAGGAAAAGAAAAACCCAAAATTGGTGTAGAAACCTTATAATTTCATTCAGAAATAATGTAAAATGGGCTTTTAGTTCTGCTCACTCATCAACAAATGTGTAGTCTTTATAGTTTTCAATACATAAAGGAACAGAAATTATTGTGGTATTCAATAAAACAATATATAAAGTATATAAATAATTCCATCACATGCCATAGTTGCAGCACATTTCAGATATTAAAAACAAATTGTGATTAGATTTTAGAAAATAAGGTACACACAATTTACCTTCCTCTGTACTTAAAATATACATGTATGTGCTTATTTACCTGGATAGTAGACTTTCTTTCCATTGGTCTTGTAAACCACTAAAGTAATAAACTCCCGGTTTTGAGCAAAGTCATCCTTAGGAGAGAATCAGAAAGACCTTAGTTAGAAGTAGTCTGATGATAATAATGCACTGTAATGTGCTGTGTATCTACCTTGTCAGTGATGTGTCTGGTCAGCAGTACCCATACAGCAGCGCCCCCTTGAGGACACTGCACCTCCAGCTTGTACTGAGGGTTATTGGCCAAACTGTAGACGTCCTTCACCGGTCCCTGTTTGCCATCCCAGCTACTGCAACACGCAACACGCAACACGCACACACGCACACGCGCACACGCACACACACACGCACACACACACGCACACACACACGCACACACACACAAGTAAAGTAAATGCTGAGAAATCTGGAGCTTATCTAACAAAATAGCTTACGATAACGGTCCAAAACCTAGTAGATCCAAATTTATGTTATAGAAAAATATTAAATACAAATTTAAAAAAGAGGAAAAATCAAGAGAAGCAAAAAATTAAAATATTTATAGGTCATAATTTTTTTTTATTTTGCTTTAATTTAATTGTATTATCATTCAATTTCTAAATATGTTTGGTAACGAAAACATTATTTTAATAAATAAATCTGTTTAATAAATCTCTTTTGTTTAAACGCACCCAAATACATTAATTAAATACTCAATTATGCAGAGTAATTATATGAAAATATTACCAAGTCTTTGTATTCAATTATGGTTTATGAATCAGATCTGATTTGTTTGTTTTACAGATCACATTTTTTTAAAGAATGTGGTTTATGTGAGATTTAAGTGTAAACTTGGATATGTAAAAATCAAATACGGAACACGGAAGGCCACTAAAGTTCGTGCATTGGGTAAAAGCAGAACAAGGACAGCAATGAGGAGATCATTTCTACAAAAGTTTCGGTCATATTGAGCTGTTACCAAAACATTTCTGTTCTGACACAGTGTTGTTTCTCTAATTCCATATTAACTGAGTGATCAAGGATACAGTCATTGTAACAAAATAATTAACAGTTTCTGTATTTTGTGATTAATGAGTGTTTTCAGTTTATTTACGATTATAAATGCCTCTTTACTTTCTCTTTACTTTACTTTAACTCTTCACTTTAGACCTGCTTTTAGTTTTGCGATCTATTTTAGTTCCTCAAAACAGCAACATGCCAACAATGCGCCTTAACACACCTCCTTTAAAGACCGGCACACCCATGAGTTCACAAAGTGGCGCAAATAGATTTGCTAGAACAACGTGGCGCAAAAGGTGAAAATTAGGGTTGTGCTGGTCTGAAAATAGCAACAAATCACGCCAAACATGTCTTGCGCCTTATTGCGCCGGGTATATGATAGGGCCCAAAATGTTTGAACCATGATACAGCTTTTGTAATCTCAATTAGATCTGAAAAATGTATTTTACCTGTTTATTTTAATATCAATAAATAAATGAATGATTTAAAAATATAGCTAATAAAAACAGAATTTTTCTAGGAAAATGTGATATCGTAATAAATATCTTTATCGCAATACTCAACAACAACATTGCACATTTTTCCAGTATCATGCAGCTCTACTCAGAATACAACTATGCAACAAGCAGACAAACCTGTGAATACATGAGGACTCTTTGAACAGCGCTGGATTCCAGCTCAAGTAGATGACGTCGTAATACTGGCACAAGTCTTCCCAGATAATCCAAAACACCCCTTTAATTAAAACACAGATACGAGTAAGAACTTCTTGAACAACATTTGTCTTAAGTCATTGTTAGTTCAGCTCCGGCTTACCATTGTCAAACTTCTGTGCGGTTTTAGGGTCAAAATTGAGGTATTTGAGAAGGTCTGGAGTCCAGTTTTTTTCATCGCGTTCGCTATAGCAGCCTTTCCACCTGAGGTGACTCCACGGGTTCTTCAGCTGGAGGAACCGTTTATTCTGAGAGAATAAAAAAGAGGTGATGATAATGTCATGAGGCGATCTATGTAAGAGAAATTTCTTTTTGTCCAGGGCTTATAAGCTTAACCTTGTATTGCCTGATGTCTAGTACGGCGTAAGCATGTGTGGGCACTAAACCCCATCTCTCGCCTTCCTCTTCAGTCATGACCCCGGTGGCGGTGGTGATGAGAACATCTCCTCTATGAAACCTACCAGAGTAGATCAGACTATTTAAATGTTGCTTTAGTAATAAAGCCAAATTAAATAAAGTTAAATCAAACCATTATTGTAAAATAATGGTTACACGATACAATAAGGTTCTATTTATTTATTGCCCCATCAGCAACTTATGGCTATTTCATGGCAAGATGAATATACATAAAAATATTACATGATAAAAACAAATTCGCATTACAATAAAAAGTTGCTCAGATAAATATATAAAATATAAATAAATAAAATTCACACAAAAACATATTCAAATATGATTTTTCAGTTAAATTTTTGATAAATAATTTAAGACTCTTCCTTGGGGTACTTTTTTAAAAATGTCCATCAAAGTACTCTCCTTATAAAAGTAGACAAGAGCAGCCTGCCAGTAATTACATTTACGTGGATCTTCGTTATTGAGTAAATACAAATGAGTCAACCTAGAATGTCCAATTCGACATCTAGTGTAGACAGTTTGATCATGCCTGATCTCAAAGTTATAATTTGCTAAGTGTCTTTCATTTATTTTCGGGTTAATTTCATGTAATTTGTTATTTATGCAGTTGTCCCATTCCCTTTGCCATGTTTAATAAGGTTTTATTAGTTCATGTATTTACCGACATGTACTAATTATGAACAATACTTGTACAGTATTTATTAATCATAGTTCAACATTTAATCCATTATTAACATCCAAATTCATGGTTGTTAACATTAGTTAATGCACTGTGAGATAACATGAACTAACAATAAACGACTGTATTTTCATTAACTAACGTTGACTAACATGAACAAATACTGTAATTAATGTATTGTTCATTGTTTATGTTAGTAAATGCATTACCTAACATTAACTAATACAACCTTATTGTAAAATGTCACCAAAATGTTTGTATGAATTTTAGATAAATAAAATGGTATAAAATATTTCTAACCTAAAAATGAAGTGAAACCCCCAAAACAAAAGCTCAGATTTCACGATTTTAATAAAAACTATAACAGAATATAAATAATATGTAAACCTGGAAAAAAAATAAGTCTTAAGAATAGCCAAAAATGCATTGCATGAGTAAAAATAACAAACTGTATAAAAATTATTTCGATTTTGCCAAAAATCATCAGAATATTAAGCTATGATCATGTTACATTAATTAATTTTGTATATTTCCTACTTTAAATATATCAAAAGTTAGCTTATATATAAGCTAACTTATATATAAGCTTCAACACAGTTGAAGTCGGAATTATTAGCCCCCTTTGAATTTTTTTTCTTTTTTAAATATTTCCCAAATGATGTTTAACAGAGCAAGGAAATTTTCACAGTATGTCTAATAATATTTTTTCTTCTGGAAAAAGTCTTATTTATTTTATTTCGGCTAGAATAAAAGCAGTTTTAAATTTTTTATGAACCATTTTAAGGTCAAAATTATTAGCCCCTTTAAGCTAATTTTTTTTCCGACAGTCTACAGAACAAACCATCGTTATACAATAACTTGCCTAATTACCCTAACCTGCCTAGTTAACCTAATTAACCTAGTTAAGCCTTTAAATGTCCCTTTAAGCTGTATAGAAGTGTCTTGAAAAATATCTAGTAAAATATAATTTACTGTCATCATGGAAAAGATAAAATAAATCAGTTATTAGAAATGAGTTATTAAAATTATTATGTTTAGAAATGTGTTGAAAAAAGCTTCTCTCCATTAAACAGAAATTGGAGGAAAAAATAAACAGGGGGGCTAATAATTCAGGGGGGCTTCAACTGTATATATACATATTAAACGCACAAATATTTTAAATAGTTAAAAGAATGCGATTAGTGACATGCATTGCTAAGAAGTTCCAGATTCCAGTTGTATCTCAGCCAATTATTTTCCTATCCTAACAACCATATTTCAATGGTTGGAAAGCTTATTGATTCAGCTTTCAGATGATCTACAAGTCTTAATTGCCCCTTATGACTGGTTTTGTGGTCCAGGGTTACATATGAAAATAGAACTGTATAAGCATCCACAATTTGAAACAACTACATACTATATTCTACATACGATACACATACTACAGTATGAATTAGCAAACAATCTTAAAAAGGTCAGAAATCCATACACACCAGTGGATTGTGTGTGAATGTGTGCTCACCTCTGGTAAAGCATGCGGAAAGTGTCATCTTTGTTAAAGGACTGATTGTCTGAGTGCATAGCAATACGCTCTGGGATCCATCCAGTGAGAGCGTGTAAATCAATATTCTGACATGGGAAAACATGAAAGCATCATAATTAGCATCACAACACTAAAACTATGCTGAGTATAATGCAGAATATAATCATAAATTGTGTTGTGTTAACTAAATTCTAGACTAAATAAAGAAATAAAGAAAAAAACATACCAAAAATTGAACAGACATTCACTTTGTTATAAAAGGTAAAATAAATAGCAATTTTCAGAACAGATATGATTTCAATATCTGTGCAAAACTATTTTTTCTGTAAAAGTTACAAATTTGTTGACAGAAAAATTGGGCTTAAAACAGCATCAAAGTCCAAGTGCCACTTACAGAGTTGGAGCCAGGGAAATCGTAACCACCCATGACCTTCATGTAGGCCTTTTCGATGAGCGATACCCAGAGTTCATTACGATTACTAGAGTAGGAGCAAAGCAGCTCGCCATTGCGGTCCACGGGGAGGAAATCATCAATGATCACCTGATAGACAAACACAAAAATGAACTATAGCTAACAGTAGAACCTATAAAACCTATCTGTAAAATAACAATAGAATCTGTAGAACCTGTTCATCTTCAAACAATGACAAAGGCATCAGGCAGTCCCTCCATTACTGGACACTTTACTGATTTTTACCATCTAAAATGACTAGTTTTGTGGTGGCTTTTCACAGTTTTTAGCTAAATTTGCGCCTTTTTTGTGTTGCTTTGCTGTGAAAAAGTATACAGACAACAATCTCTTAATTGTATTTCCATTTCTGACCTTAAGAATCATTGAGCTATGTAATTTATAAGGAAACAGTCAAAGAAACAAATAGATTTCATATTTGATGCACTGTCAATGAGCAAAGTAAAACGTTTTGAGAAATCTCTTCTATAGATCAGGGTTCATACACATTTTTACTACTAAAATTCCATGACTTTTCTAAGACTATTGCAGAACTTTTAAGTACATTTTCATGATGTAATGTTTCATGTAATGTCTACATATAGAAAAACAATGACATTCAAATTTATTACAGCATATCATAGAACACGCAACAGTCTATTTTGTTTTTGGCCAAGAACAGAAAAGAAGTAAAGACAACTAACCTACATTCAAGTTAGGGCTGCACAATATATAGTTTCAGCATCGATATCGCAATGTGTGCATCCGTAATAGTCACATCGCAGGATATGCAATGATGGGATTATAGTTTAACATAGAGTTTAATCATAATGGAGTAAAAGTTTAGCATCTGCATGCATTTTTAAAGAGATATTCACCCAAAAATGACTTACCATTTTCATAACACCTTTCACTGGTTTCAAACATTTATAAGTTTTCTTTTTTTTTTTTAAATGAACACAAAAAGAATATAATTGAATAACTTCTATAGTATTGAAACAAGTGAAGTGTGAGTAAATAATGAGTACATTTGAATCTTTGAGTGAACTGTTCCTTTAAGGCCTGTGACTGTGTGAACATTTCAATATTTCAAATTTTCAAACATCTGGCCACAATTTTTTGTAACTTTAATAAAGATTAAATAATATAGAATGAAGACTACGCAGTGTTGATTATTCAATATCTGTACCAGAATAGTGAATACCTAAAAACCATAATTCACTTTTATCTTTACTATATTTTATTTATCTATGCTTGTAATTTATTTGTAATATGTTATTCGAGATTCACTCCTCTACAAAATCCCCCCAATCAATCCAAATAAACCTGTTAAATCATCTGGTGAAATTGTATTCACATCGCAATATATATCGCAGAAATACATAATATCGTAATGTCAGATTTTTCCAATATCGCGCAGCCCTAATTCAAGTATACAGATATTTATTATTATCTATTATTAACTAATTTAAAAGACTTTTCCAAAACTTTGTGAGTTTTTCTGTTTTCCATGATCGTATGAAACCTGATAGATGCACACATTAATTATGATAAAATCTGATTTGAACAAAAATGATATATTTGTTTCTTTAGACAATCAATTATAGGCCTACTGTATTGGATACTGTTTTGCCCATTATTTCATCATAAAAGCATGCATTTAAATGTCATTTTAATAAAGACAGATTGGATTGAAATTTAGAGAAATAAATTATATTTAAATGCAATTTACGTAGTACTTTACTATATTGTTTTGAAAATATAGTGATTTACATTTGTGCCCATATAAATAATGTAACCACCACATTGATATATTTGCCGTTAAAACTAAGCTGGTTTCTTCTTCTATTTTCTTCCATATTCTCACTACATATCAAATATGCCATTAAAAACCTGATGTATGATCTGTAATAATACTATTAGTATTAATTTTTGGATAGTGGTTAAAATAAACTATCAATATAATATAGAGCAGGCATGGGACGATAATTGTTTTCAAGGTATACCGCGGTTTGGAAAACAGTATCTTCAGCAGAAAAAATATTCTAAGACGCTGTTTTAACTTGTAAAGAAATCAGTGTTTTGAAATTAATGAAGACAGCAGAAGTCAATGATTCATTTGAATTATTTAGCCCGACATGTTCACTGCTCCAAAATATTATAAATCTTTCAAAAAATAAAATATATTGTGTTCAAAGGGGAAAAAAGTTTTTGATTTTTACCCAGACATTTAAAAACAATATATTTTAAAGCACTAATCACAATACCGTGATATTATTATCCAAGGTTATCATACCATCAGAATCTTATACCGGCCCATGCCTAATAGAGAGTCATCCAAATATGTTTCAGAATCAGACTCTTTTCTGGCATATTTTAGTCCAAATAAAATGTGGAAAATGTGGAAATCTGCAGTCATTTAGAAAAATTGCAATGTGATCTGAATTTTGTGTCATTTGCTTAATTAAAAAGTGTGTTGGAATGACAAAATCCTGGAGGGAGTGAACAGATAAGAGAAGTTGAATCTGAGGCTGAGCACCTTTCTTGGGACGCCATTAATATGCAGCTTCACCATGTACTTTCCACAGGGGTTATACTCCGGCTCTCCTTTTCTGTTCTGCGGGTAGATGATGCTACACACAAACATAGAATTTTTTATAACACTACAAAAACCACCCTTGACTTAACACTATTATGTATTTATAATTAATTAAAATGACAGCAAATTAGAGGTGCTTGCTTAGGAATATTTTGCATTTCATTCTAAGGACACCAAGCATGAATCAGCCCATGAGGAATCTAAAAGATAATCTGAGAGATACATTAAAGGGATAGTTCACCCAAAAATGAAAGTTCTGTCATAATTTGCTTACCTTTTACTAGTTCAAAACGTTTCTAAGTTTCTTAATTCTGTTTAACACTAAAGAAGAAATTTTGAAGAAAGCACTGACTACCATAGTATTTGTTTTTCCTACTAGTATAGAAGTCGATGGTTACAGGTTTCAGCCTTCCTCAAAATATCTTCATTAGTGTTTCACAGAATAAAGAAACTCATAAAGGCTTATAACCACTTGCGGGTGAGTAAACTTTCATTTTTGCGTGAACTACCCCTTTAATACATGACTTATCCTATTAGCACAAACTAGCACACCCATTGTACCTTGTGATTAACTTTTTGCTGTAGCGTCTCTCGTATGCTGCGCTGATGGCCAATGACGCAACAAAAGAACAGTCTGACACAACCGTCTAAAAACATGGACAAACACACAAACATTACACAAGATCCATGAGCAAACAAGAAAGCTTTTTCATCTGCAAAGCTTCTTTAAACTATCCACCTTTTTCCGCATATGACTACTGTGTTTTAAATGATGGGTTGCACTGTTTGTGGAACTTACATTTCAATTACCTAGAATTAATTATTTAAAATAATAATGTTGTGCAACAAATAGTAGAGACAATATTTAGGCCACACCCATCCTGAAAAACAATCCAACCCGCTCCATTTCTGAATTAAAACAGAGCAATGGCCAAAAGCTGCTTTGTGACATGGTGTAAAAAAAGTAAAGCAACAATGTTTTTATAAGCTACAAAACTGTGAACGCCAGCCCTGATATATGTAATAGATGTGAAGCATTGGCAGGAAGATGTGAATTGTGGGATCCTGACACTCAGCATGCCTAAGTTTGCATTTTTGTTAATAGAAAGTCCAATATTCAAATGTCAGTTATTTATTTCTGTTAGAAGCTGTATCATTTGGACAACTTAGAATGTTGATAAAGCAGAAAGCGATGCAGTAATGTTACTTGCATGTGCTGTACCTTATAGTTCATTCATTCATTCATTCATTTTCTTTTTGGCTTAGTCCCTTTGTTAATCTGGAGCTGCCACAGCGGAATGAACCGCCAACTCATCCAGCATATGTTTTATGCAGCGCATGCCCTTCCAGCTGCAACCCAGTACTGGGAAACATCCATACAGGGTTCATACACATTTTTACTACTAAAATTCCAGGAGTTTTCCATGACTTTTCCAAAACTTTCAGGTAAATATTCATGACCTAATGTTTTATGTAATGTCTATGTACATGTGGTAAATAAGAAACAAGTATACAGATATTTGTTAAAAAAACTTCCATGACTTTTCCAAAACATTTTGGGTTTATTTATTTTTCCAAAACTTTTCCAGGCCTGGAAAATACCATGACTTTTCCAGGTTTTCCAGGACCGTATGAACCCTGACACTCATTCCCACACATACACTACGGACAATTTAGCCTATACCCAATTCACCTATACCACATGCTTTTGAACTTGTGGGGGAATAGGAGCACACGAAGGAAACCCACGCGAACATGGGAAGAACAAGCAAACTCCGCAGAGAAACGCCAACTCACCTAGCCGGGGCTCGAACCAGCAGCCTTCTTGCTGTGAGGCGAACGTGCTACCCACTGCACCACCGTACCTTATAGTTAACATAGTCTTTTTAGAATTTTACAAACCAGAAAAAAATAAATAAATAAAATGATTTTGTGACTATTTTTATATATTTTTATTTTATTCGCTTATATATTTTTTATCTCAGGCTGAAGCAATCATTGCACTTTCATCATAATCCACACAATTATTCAACATATATTAATGTGGGCAGATAGTGATTTAAAATATATTGATTCATTTAAAATTATGATGTAAAAAATAATCTGTTTTTGTATAAATAAAAAATACCTGCACCTAAACTAAAAGATTATTCATGTACTGAATAAAAATGCTTCCAGCAGGTAGCGCCTTTACACCAGCACGAATAATGTTTCCTTGGTTACTGCCGTAAACAAAGCAGCCTAATGCTAATTGAGAACAACACACACTTATACACAATACACTTCAATGAAGGTACACATAGACATCAACTATATACTATATTGCTGCAGGTTAACTATGTTTATATATAATAACTTTAACTGTATAGGTGTCACGGTGGCGCAGTGGGTAGCACCATCGCCTCACAGCCAGAAGGTCGCTGGTTCAAACCTTGGCTGGGTCAGTTGACATTTCTGTGTGGAGTTTGCAGGTTCTCCCCGTGTTCGCGTGGGTTTTCCCCACAGTCCAAAGACATGCGCTATAGGTGAATTTAAGAAGCTAAATTTGGCCATAGTGCATGTACGTGAATGCAAGAGTGTATGGATTGTGGCTGAAAGAGAATCCGCTGTGTAAAACATATGCTGTATAAGTTGGCGCTTCATTCCGCTGTGGCGACCCCTGATTAATAAAGGAACTAAGCCGAAAAGAAAATTAATGAAAGAACTTTAACTGTTAAAATCGTTAGAAATTAGTCAAAGTTATTAGTAACTAATAAAGTTATGGCAACTAATACCCTTAACTTTTCAGATTTTGATCGTAATGCAATGATGTGAACCTTTTGTAACGCTGCTTTGAAACAACAATCATTGTGAAAAGCAATATACAAATTTTAGATAAAGGATTTTATCAATTTAATAAACTACACTGCACCCCAATATTCGCACATTAAATTCAGGGAAACTTTAACATACAATTATACATTACATAATTAAAAATGATACAAAATAAAATTTCTAAAATATGTTTTAATGCTTTTTAAGGACCTTAAATTTCTCTAAATTGATTAATCAACTTTTAATATTTTTTAAGACAATTTACCTTGTCCTTTAACGCTCATTGTTCGGGGTCAACAGCTTACAAAAATGTAGTTCTGCATTATTTGCTTTGTGTAAGGTTCATCTTATGTTTTTAGACATTTTTTTGGAAACATTTGTTGTTTGTTGTTTGTCAGAAATGAGAGGTAGTTTTCTATAAAGTCACTGGAGCAGGTTGGATTGTTTCCCCCCATGGTGGGCGTGGTTTTCAGATTATGATGCGTGTCACTCTGTCTCTATACATGTCCTTGATGAAAGTGAGTGGTACATTTGGTTTTGTGCTTTATGTTTATATATCTTAAAAATAATGCTATGCTTGAAATTTGGAAGTTCCATTAGCATCGTAAGCATATCTGTGCATACTAAAAGCTTCCTTTTAACTTTTGATGGGTGAACGCTGAGGAGAAGAATGACTCTTCGCTGTAGCCAGTTTTTAAAATACTTAAAAAGAAAAAATACTTCACTGATCACAGTACGTATGGACAAGGTGGATAGGTAAAACTAGAATTGGTTAAGGCCTGTTAATTGGTTGTCAGATTGTTATTGAAAAGAATGCAGCACAGAGTTGTGTAAAGTGTAACCTGCTTGATGCTGAAGCTGGACACAGTGAAGATCATTGTGGGGTTATTGCAGATGTCATCAGGTCGAACCCAGCGGGAAAATATGGCTTTCTGCTTCGGCGACAGTGCCAGTTTTCCACATTTGTCACTATGCATAAACACAATCATGTACATCTTTTAATCATTCCACCATTCACACAGGATTATGAGGCCACAACTCTTAATAAAATTGATTTGGGTCAGTACTATTTTTTTATGTTGTTGAAATAAGGTTGTTTTGCTCACTAAGACTGCACTTATGTGATCAAAAATATAGCTAAAATAGCACTTTTGCTAAATATTACTTTAAATTACACAAACGATATGAAATTAATTTACCCCTGTGTTGCCAAAACTGAATTTTCAGTCTTTAGTGTTAATTATTCTAATATTTCTGACTTCTTCTAATATATTTTGACTTGCTCATGCTTTCTTATGAATCATTTCTTATAAAAGTTTGAAATTGTGCCATTTTTTTTTCAAAATTCACTTAGTATGAAAAAGAAAAGTTTAAAAGATCAGCAATTAATTTATATATATATACTGTCCCTTTTGATCAATTTAATTAATTCTTGTTGAATAAAAGTTTTTTATACTTTCAAAATGTATCATAGTTTTAGTACTGAAAGCAAATACAGCTGTTGCACTGTTAAAAACACACAGAGGGTGTCAGTGAAACAGCTGTGTATGTCTAAACTTCACCTATGAAAGAAAACACCACAATACTCACGAGAATGGAACAGGAAAAGCAAAACGCTCCCTCAGGTCAACACTCATGAAGGGAACATATTCAATCCCATTTATTTTGGAGGTCTTCCTACAAAACGCAACAGAAGAAAAAACATATTAGAGCTTTTTTGCTATATGAAGGCTTTTTGATATTAAGAATCCAATAGCCAATAATTATTTTTCATTTTAAGGCTGACAATAACCAATATTAAAATTCCACACTGTCAAAATAACCTGGAAAATTCAAAATCTAAAATAAATCTATTATATAAATTGAATATAAATATAAATCCAACCATCCATCCATCAGTCTATTTGCCTTTTCATCCATCCATCCATATTACACATATCTATCTATCTATCTATCTATCTATCTATCTATCTATCTATCTATCTATCTATCTATCTATCTATCTATCTATCTATCTATCTATCTATCTATCTATCTATCTATCTATCTATCTATCTATCTATCTATCTATCTATCTATCTATCTATCTATCTATCTATCTATCTATCTATCTATCTATCTTCCAATCCATCCACCCATCCACCCATCCATCCATCCATCTATATTATACTACATTTAATTAAATTGTTGATGCTTATGTACATTGTTTTACATTTAGATGACAAATAAAAGTAATTAAAATATAAAAGGGGGAGAATGAGCATGAAAAATGAAAAGTATATGACATTATGCTTGCTCTGAGCTTACCTGAGCACCTCTATCTCCTCGGCCGTGTAACGCTGGCCCTGCGGCTCACTGGACTGCGCTGCTCGCACCGGCTGAGCTTTGTCATGGATGGAGAAGTCTGGACCGAGTGGAAAGAACTGTCTAACCTGAGCAGGACCTTTAGATGCAGACGAGCCGGGCTTGTCCTGGTTCGCAGCTTTACTAACAGAGTCTCTCAATCCCTCTGCCCTGATTGAGGTATAGGAGAGATGATTATTATATTTATTCTGTTTCAATCTATTTAGATATGTGTAATACAAGCAGGCTTCATATTTGTTTTTTTTTTAACAGCAGCTATTGAAAAAGCTGATGTATTACTCACAATATTTCATTAGTTTGATGAATGATAGTCAACATTTACAAATATCAATGCTGATAATGGTTGTTCTGCTTATTTGCATTGTATTAGCCAACTTATTCGTACTCTCCATGATGCTTTGCTTCAATTAAATGAGTGATTTTATTAAACTGTAAACAATCAATGAAGTGTTTTTAATATAATGATAAAAAAGTGTTTTAAAAAAAATAGCATTTTATTCAAAAGTCATTTATTTAAAGGGTATTATTAGAATAATGAGCAGCCGATTTATTTATTTATTTATTTTTATGTATTTATTTTTTTTTTTTTACTATTTGTTTTCTTGTTGTATTTTTTGTTATTTATTTTTCACTGTATTAATCTACTATCATTATTCTTCTGTATGTTTTATTTGTATATTGCTTGTTTTATTGTCAAAAGTTGTGTGAATGCTGGATGGACTAGACTTGTAAGTTGTTGTGTTTGAATGTTCAAAAAAACAATAAAGAAAGTTTACAAAGAAAAAAAAGAATAATGAGCAGCAGACCAACAATAACTCCAATATAATATAGTAAATTGTATATAGTAATTATGTAGTAATATAATATCAAATCATATCATTTGATAATATAATATAATATAATATAATATAATATAATATAATATAATATAATATAATATATTTACACAGCAATACTAAGAATGTGTTGTATTTTACTGTACTGTAGATACATGTCCTATAATAACCTATAATTTTCATGTGTGAACTTTCATGAGTGGGTGACAATTAAGGGGTTAAAGCACCAAGTTTAACCTTATTTTCATGATGAAGAAAAATGAAAGCACAAACTCAATAGTACCTCTCACTTATTATATATATTTGATTTTTAATTATTTGTTATTTGAATTATTTGAAGCACAACCTAATCATTTAAAATAACTTGTTTAAGATCATTTGAATACAAGTTTCACAAACTGGCAGTGCAACACAGTTGTAACTTGCAAAAACATCACCTATCCAGAGCCTGTCGAGCAAGCTGCTTCAGTTTTGCCTGTAGTGCTGGATCTGACGTCTCATTGGACTGTGTGGTAGAGAGAAAGATATGAAAGATTACAGGCCTGCGGCGCCGTTTCTAATTACCAGAGGAGACCATATAACCGTCAGTCAGAGATGTGAAACCAAAACAACAAACTTAACACCAACACCTGTTGCAGAGACTGACAAACATTACTTCAGAACTGCTGCGAGTGTTGCTAGTCAACACATAACAGCTACTGTTCTTTATTTACACTACTGTCTAAATGTTCTTTATTTACAGTGCATCCGGAAAGTATTCCTAGCGCTACATTTTTTCTACATTTTTTTTATGTTACAGCCTTATTCCAAAATGGAATAAATTCATTTATGTGCTCATTTTACAAACAATACTTAATAATGACAATGTGAAAAAAGATTTTTTGAACTTGTTGCAAATTTATTAAAAATAAAAAACCTGAAAAATCACGTGTGTTCTTTGTACTTTGTTTTAATCTGCCTCCTGTTATTTCTTTCATTTTAGTACTTCATATTGCTTTGTCAAAGTTGTTAGTGCTATCTTGTTTATTTTAATTATTTTTATTTTTACTCTTCATTTGAGATTCATTTATTTATTGATGGTATTTGTTTTCCCAAGGGGATTTGGAGAGGTAGAGGTCAAGTGACTTACATCCTTACAACACCTAGCAAACCTGTGTATAGACACCAAGGGCCTGTTACATAAACCAAGCTTACAGAAAAAGCCAGACTTATTTGGTAAGTCAGGTTTATTAATGACAGGTACTGTTTCATGAATCAAATTTATGATAGTTCAAACTCAGTTACTCTGGCAACTTATGCTGGGAAACTAGACTGGTCTGGGGCAGGTCAACTCTCAGGGCAAGTCAAGTTCAAGATTAATCAAGGTAATATTAACATTCACCTGTTGTAATTTGATGCCATTTTAATTCACTTAACCTCTTAATAATGAATAAAACTTTAGTCACTTAATAGTAAATATATATATACAGCAAACATCATTCAATTCAAACAAGTTATTGCAAACAAAAGACTCAATTTTTATATATTTTTTTAAGTTTCTGTTGATTTTTTTTTTTCTTGTTTATTAAAATTTTATTTAACATTTTCCCCTAACATATTAATTTGGGTGTACTAATATTTGGACTGTGATCTTCAATTTATTTTTTGTTAGATTAGTTCCAAATTTTGCTTTGGTACTGAATAATCTAATGTATATGCACAAAGATATTATTGTAAAGCCTCCTGTAGAAAATTAGAATTTAAAAGAGAGATCTGTGAGTGGTGTACTTAGCTATCTATATCTATCTATATATATATATATTGTATATGAATTACAAAAATTCAATGAAGAAAAAAATATTAAGAAAGCACAGACTGATATAAAGATGTAGGCTACATTTCTTAAAAAATGACTTTAAAGCATCAAACCTTGAGTGGAATAATCGGGAGATGGATTCGGGTCGAGCAGTAGCCTCACTTTAATAGAAAGATATTTTACCACGGGGCGCGGGAAACACACGTGTCAAAGGGAAAGCAGCAATTTGCAGCGGTTTCGGGAGCAAATTAAAAAACCCACCGCTTGTGTGAGCATGGCTCTTTGCTGCCATTATTTTAAACTTAATGTGCTGACGTTAAGCACATTTTGAATGTTACAGGGAGCCTGCAATGCATTAAAACTTTTTCTTGTAAGCAACAATTGGCAGTAAGCGCACACTCTCTCTCTCGTGCGCGCGCGCTTGTGCAAGAACAATTTTAATAATTGTGACAAATATTTAATTTAACGTTAATAGGCCTAAATAATATTTTAAAATCTGCAATTTCCTGTCAGCTTCCTCACTTGCTTTGTTGCAAGCCATACTGTAGTTTTTGATTATAATGTTAAAATGATTATATGTTTGAACTCTAAAAACAAACGCTGCTCAGTTGCTGTGAACAGACCTTTCAGTTCTCGTAGTTGCCATGGTATCATACAACATATTCGATGCATCTATGCTCGACCTTCAGGGTTTCACAACAGTAACGTGCACCAGCAGTTATCTAGATTATTTCAACTTGCTGTTATGGAACCAATTTAAGCGTGGACCATTAGTTTGGCTCATTGAAATCAGGTTTTTGACTTTAATCCCCGCTTTTCTTAACGACTTTTATGAGATTAGAGTAGGTACGTTAGAGCCTGCAAACGCCGAAGACTTGCTTTTGATTATTTTGTTTTCAGTTAGGTAAAAGGGTTATACTGAATTAGTTTGATTTTTGGTTTTGTTATTTTCTTTTCTTTCAGTGCCACTTCTGTCCTCTTCCCTTGCGGGGTTTATTGTTTTTGGATTATTTTGTTGGTATAAATTTTATATAATTTACCTTTTGTGGTTATCTATATTATTCTTTTTTATTATTACTTTTTTCTGTTTGTCTCTGTTTTTTGTATAATAAATTATTCTCTTTTTGGCAGTATTTTGGTTGATGCATGGATTTCTTCTCCTCCCCTAGTCTTACATGAAATTGTCACAATACAAATGCTACTTACCTCAGCCCCTAGAATAACATTGAGAAGTCATAACAGCTTTTTTAAACATAATTAAAAGGTCATGTTTGATTCAGCTTTAAAATATCTGAGTCAAAATTCCATAAATTCCATAATCATACATCTATGCATTGAGATTAATGTGGATTTAAAGTATTTAGTCAAGCAATTAAATTACTTATGTCACTTTTCAGATTAAGTAATTAGAAAAGTTAATTAAATACAGTTGCAATGATGTAGTTAGTAATTAGTAAATTATTTTAAGTAACTTACACAACCCTGATTATCAATGCTGTTGCTGTCACTTTGGCTCAATTTAATGTATTCTTGTTAAATAAAATTATTAGTTAAAAAAAAAAATAATAATAATAATAATAAAATCAACCCCAAACCTTTGAACAGTAGAACATACTGACGTTTGACATTTTCCATATTTGAGGACTCACCGCTTGAATGCACAACTCCACAGCCTGTGTGTAGAGCTCAATGGCCTCATCTGCGTTTTCCTTCTCATCCTCTTCAAAAGCCTGTGTCACCAGGAAATACGCCCTCTCCAGATCCAGCTGATGCTTGCTCTTCAGAGGGTCACTGCTCTGTGCTTGAACTGATCACAGCCATTCAGACAATTAACACAAAGGTCTTAACAATGTAAGGTTTTAAAGAATAGTTCACCCAAAAATCAATCAAAAAACGATTTGAATAAGTTTCTATATTGAAATATTGATTCCTGCCTTAGTAGTTGGGAAATACTTTTAGTTTTATCCAATTCTCAATTTGGTGTTGTCAAAGAGGCAATTCCTATAAAATTTGTACTGCTTAAATTTTTGTGGAAACCAAGACAGATTTTTTTTCCAAGACTCTTTCATAAATAGAAAGTAAGACATTAATACGAAGAAAGAAAAAAAACTTTGGCAATGTTATTAATGTCTTTCTGTCACTTTTGATCAATTGAATGTGTCCTTGCTGAATAAAATGATTAATTTCTCTACAAAAAGAAAAAATATATAAAATAAGAATAGTGATTCTCAGTTTTTTTTGGACCCTCAATTATCTAACACATATTCAAAGGCCTCCTATATTAGCTCAGGTAATTTTCTAGACACTACTTTTTGTTTTTTGACTAAAGTTTTTCATTCAAAGTTTCATTCAAAGGCTCATCTGTTGGCATGGTTTTGTTTGCAGTTTGCACAAATATTTCTGATTCAAACTGTTTTGTTAATAATTACTATCTGTGTCCAACATTTTAAAAATATCCAAGACAAGGCTAATTTTCTGTAGGCCTGTTTTTTTTCTTACTAATATTTCTAAGCATGGCAGAATCCTTGTATATTCATTTTTTAAATGCAAAATAGTGTTGCAAGTTTTTAAGTTTGGATGTATAGCAATTAGGAAACAATAATTCATAAATTATTAAAAGGTTCAGGCAGTTTACTTGCTGTGTTTTTCCCTCGACACATTCATTACTAAATATGATTTTTTTTTTTTTTTCTCAGCCCTGAAACTCGAACCACATCTTCAACATGTGATGTCACAAGTAATGGCTAAAATGAACAACTAGAAGTCAACATGGAAAATCTTTAGTTTGATTGATATAACCTAAATTCTGGAGTTTTCCTCACACAAATATAACAATTGGCATATTCTATAGGTCAGGGGTTCCCAAACTTTTCAATTCGCGACCCCCAAAATAATAATGCCAGTGACTCGCTACCCCCAATATCATCTGAGGTGGTTATAAATATATAAAGCTTGCAAACAACGGTGCACATATACCAATAGGCCCAAGTCTATTCGTTGTTTAATTTTGGAAAATGCTACTCGGAAACCATCCTCCATGTTTATCTGCTGCATCTGATGCTATTGCTGTGTTTTTAATATAACATAAATACCCCAAGGATCGCAACAAAATCGAAAGGCTGATGGCTTTTTATTTGCTTTTTTATGTAACTATATTTTTTTCTTCTGTAGATTAATTCTACTAGTTTAATAAAATTAATTAGATTTTTGGATATCACCGAGCGACCCCCACTCATCGTCCCGTGACCCCCACTTTGGGAACCACTGCTATAGGTTACCTTTATTTTTTTTATTGCTTTTGAATCTCTTTAAACTTCAAAAACTGATTTTAACTCATTCAGAAACTTGAAATCATCAGTGACAGCATGCTAAAGAGCAACTGGACGAATTATTCATCATTTAAACATTTTTAGAAAGTCCCACAGTTTTGAAATGACCTAAAGGTGTATAATTAATGACAGAACATTAACTCATATGTAACATCGTTCTCAAACTACATCTAACAACAGACCAGGAAAAAAAAATGCTGTGAGTGTGAACTAGAAAATCTAGCAGTACTCATCTGTGATTCCCAAAAGCTGCATTAGTCACGGCACTTTCAAACGAGGCATGGCCTATGTAAGCTTTCTAAAGGTTGGGCCACGGAAAATTTGAGCAAAATTTCTTCGTACTACAACATGGAGGTGGTTTCCGGTTTGTTTACCACAGAGAACATCAGACAAATTTCAGCCCTAGTGAATTACTTAAAAGTTTAATCTTAAATCCAAACTTTTATGAGTTTCCTTTATTCTGTTTAACGCAAATGAAGATATTCTCAAGACAGCAAAAACCCTGTAACCATTGACTTCAATAGTAGAAAAAACAAATACTATGGATGTCAATAGCTACAGGTTTACAGCATTCTTCAAAATATCTTCTTGTGTATTTGAAAGAACTGAAAAAAAGCAAGCCCACCATCCCACATATTTGGATATTAGAATTGCTATCATATCCTAATCTCGAGCACCTCAAGTATACCAATTGATGCTCAACGGAAAGTTTTGAGATTTAGCAGCATTTTCTATCTGAAATTGAATGCTCGGGGGCTACTATATCCTAATTGAAACTTTATCCTAATAATCTATCAATTATAATTTATTATTATTTGTATATTATTATTTTTCCCCCTTCCCTCTTTCTTTATAGGGTGTGATTATGTTTGTAGCTAAGATTGAGGTAAAGGTTTTATATTCGCACATTCATTCAGTGACAACTTGTTACATGCTTGCTATATTATTTACCATGGTAATTTGAATATCCAATCTGAAATCACATGCAAGATTGACTTCAAAACAACATTATCACTATTTATTTGACTTGAACAATGTCGTACTTTGATAGATATATAGGCTGCTAATATGATTTCACTATTTAATATTTGCAAAGTACAATTTTCTGAAATAATATTATTAAGGAGAAAGTGTGAATGTGTGAATATAAAACCAACTTTACCTCAATATAGCGAAGTACTGTGTTAATATGTTGTTCAATATGTGCATTGTGGAAAAGTCATTGTTGGTCATAGGATTGTGATTAGTGAATTCTATTGAAAAATGAATACAAAAATATTTGAATAATGTGTTTGAAAGAACAAAGAATCTCGTAAAGGTTTGAAACAAGTAAAAGTGAAGTAAACGATGACAGATTACATTTTGGGTGAACTATCACTTTTATACTGACGACAGATCAAAACTGAAGTCACATTAGCATTATATAATGTACACTGACCAGCACTGAGAAGAGTCTGTACTCTGTCCAGGTACTCGTTCACCTTGTCTTGAATGTTCTCTAGTTTGGATCCAGCCATTCCTGCATAGATGAGGGCCTGGGCAGCCTCCTAATCAGAAAATCAAAAATATTATCAAATAGGCTTAATCCAAATATACCTCAAGCTGAAAGTGAAAATGAATGAACTTAACGTCAACATTTACAGCCATAGCATAGCATAGACAAGATTTTTTCCATTGAATAATGTGACATTTGAAGGAAATTCAAAAAAAACAACTTATTAAATCATCTTTCAGTGTTCAAAATGAGTCTGTAGCTTACCTTATAGTAGAAAACAGCTTCATTGTATTTCCCTCGTTGATCATACAAAACAGCTGATTTGGCAAATTTAATAGCGTCAAGTTCAAGAGCTGTACAATCCATGGTCGACGTTTAAAGGTTCAATTCAACTCTTATACATGGTAAATCATTTTAACCTGTTCATCATTACAGTCGAGCTGCTCCTCTGAGGATTTGCGTTTCTTTTTCTTGAGTTGTTCTCGTTAATGTGAACTTCCCGACCTCTAAATGCCGAACAAAACGAGGCAAGACTGGAAAATGTTGATTCCGAGGCGCTTTTAAACTTATTTATTCTGAATACGGTGTGAATATACAACGCTTTAACTTGCTACGATGACATCAAAACAAATCCTCAAACCCACAGCACTTCCGGATACGGTGGGCGTGTTGTGCTGACGATGTCTCGATACGTCATTCGAGTACAGACGGTCCGAGTCTTTTCAGCGAATCGGTTCCTTCAAATAGAGCCTTTCGATGAACCGGTTCAAAAACAATTTAAAGGTTTTAATTTCTGGTTACGTAATATCTATTACAGCTAACATATAGTGTGCATGTTGCTTAATGTTTGAGCATGCAATAAAGTGATGTTAAAGCACTGTTATGATTATGAATGTAGGAAAACGGTGCTTCAAAAAGGGATAGTTAACCCCAAAATTTTATCCCATAAATTACTAACGATCTAATTATTATAGGTGGGCAACACGGTGGCTCAGTGGTTAGCACTGTCGCCTCACAGCAAGAAGGTCGCTGGTTCAATTCCTGTTTGAGTCAGTTGGCATTTCTGTGTGGAATTTGCATGTTCGCATGGGTTTCCTTTGGGTGCTCCGGTTTCCCCCTTTACAAAGACATGAATAAACTAAATTGGCTGTAGTGTATGTGTGTGAAGGAGTGTGTATGGAGGTTTCCCAGTATTGGGTTGCAGCTGGAAGGGCATCCGCTTTGTAAAACATATGCTTAAGTTGGCGGTTCATTCCGCTGTGACAATTCCTGATGAATAAAGGGAATAAGCCGAAGGAAAATGAATGAATGAATGAATCATTATGGTTCCCATGAATTTCTTCTTTTGTCGGAAAAAAAAAAGATATTCGTAAGAATGTTGGGATGAAAACCAGTAGACATGGCATCCATAACAAAAATAGTATGGCAGTCAGTAGCAACTGACTTCCAACATTCTTAAAAATGTCTTCTTTTGTCTTCATAGACTCAAACAGGTTTGAAAGAACTGCAATGACTTGTCCTAAGTATTGTCAGAAATCAGATTTTTTTTAACTATGCTTACGTTTTTTACTAAATCTTTATTAAATGTTACTCAAAAAGATAACTTTTTAACCATAAGGAAATATTTATAAGAAAATATTTATCAACAATCAAAGTGGTGAAAACAAATGCCTGCCTTTCTGAGATATCTTTTAAATAAACTGTTAAATAGTCAAAAATATATAGACAGCTGAAGTTTGTCCGAAACAAGAAAAACTGCTCGTTTAAAATGAAGAAATCTTCAAAATGTGCAAACGTGCACATTTTATTAATGATATATAATTTAAACAATATTACTGTAAAATACAACATTATTTTGACTGAATGTGATTTGTATTATAATGATATTTATAATGAACTGTTTCCCTTAAAGATCATATACAATTGTATATACATTTGATATAAAATCTAATTAAATCTGAATTTCTGCTTGTTCTCATGACTTGCATTCAAAGTAGAAGCAACTGTGTGTATGTGTGTGTGTGTGTGTGTGTGTGTGTGTGTGTGTGTGTGTGTGTGTACGTGTTTTTGTGACATATCAGGACACAAATCTGTATAATGACATAGGTATGACACAGGTATTACAAAAAGCAGGTGAAATATGAGGACATTGGTGACGTCCTCACTTCTCAAAAAGCTTCTAAATCACACAGGATGAGTTTATTCAGGGAGTAAAGCTGTACACTGTCTCCTGTGATGGTTGGGTTTAGGGATAGGGTGGGGTGAGGGCAATATAATATACGGTTTGGTCATGAATGGAAGCCTATGTAATGTACCCACTTTTCACAAAAACAAATATGTGTGTGTGTGTGTGTGTGTGTGTGTGTGTGTGTGTGTGTGTGTGTGTGTGTGTGTGTGTGTGGTCAGATGGTCAGTTGCTGACCTTTCTTAAGAATGTTTAGGGTGTGGTCTGTGCAGTTCAAGTCAAACTATGTTTACCACAGACTTTACTTATTTATTTTAAAAACACACTGTGAAAAATTAATGACAAAAAGTCAAGACAACAAATATTTTTAAAAACTTTTTTAAAAGGTTAATCAGATTTCAAATTTTTTTTAAGTTATACAAAGTGTAACTTTGTATTTTTAGTCAGTTTGATTGATGTAAGTTGAGATGACTAGAAAACTTCATTTGATTTAACTAAAAAAATTGAAGGCAGCAAAATTCTTTTTACAGTGCACCATTATAAAACCTGATAGAAAAACTTCTATTAATTAGTTTTGGGTTGACGTCACTCACTATAGTTGTAACCTTCAGTTTAAGAGTTAATTATAAAACTGGATAAAACCAAGATCCGTTTACAGCATTTAGCATATTTACCAGATTATGAACAGATGCCAATTGAAACAAAAAGTTAAACATTAAAGTAAAAAAAAAAAACAAGAAAACATGTTAAATAAGAATATGAAACATTTTATGGCATACCTTAAAAAATAAAGATGAATTAGTATTCAAAAATGTTTTATTTTAATTATGTTTTTAAATAAATGGTCTTACACTTTATATTTTCAGATTTTTCATATATATGTATTATTCTGGTATTTTTACCCTAAACTGACATATTATTTAGTAGAGGTTGATATATGTTAAAAAAACTGCATTGAGTGTGTTAACTAGCGACATTAGGAGTTTTTTTTTCATGGTGGGGCAGTTAAAGAAGCATCAGAAGTCCCTTTTTACACCTGCTTTCACTGTGTTGAACTTTTCCATCTGAGACCACATCCTTAGCATGCACATAAACAAACACATCTGAAACATGTAAACTTAACCTGGAGCTTTTGATATGAACCTGCTGCTCACCATAAAACGCTATTTTATAGGTAGTTTTAGACTTGTAAACTCTGACCCCTAGTGTTTCAAAAATGTTAATCAAGTCTGTATTCATTCATCTGTTTAGAAATGTGTCTTTCATGATTATATGAGGGTGAAAAAAACAAGACTTTATTGCTCCGATGGGAAAACTAACCAATAAAGGAACCCAAAATATTTTGCCAGATAACTCTTAGACGAAAAAAAAAGATTATCTCAAAATGCTGATTTGAGTGAGATTTTTTCTCAGGGAACAATATAACATTTCCAGACAGCCACTTCAAACCTAATCTTTAATCTCCTGATATCCTGTTTAACATGAGACACCAGAGGACTATTACAACTGGCCATTAAAGTCTACAGTGCATTAAATCTACACAGTAAAAAGTGTCTGTCCTCAGACTGTAAACATGTCACTGTGGAAAAATGGTTTGTATACATTTTCCTCTGACATAAAAGATACAACAATGATTTGGCATGTTTTAAATACGTCAAAACATTCAGCTCTTTTCTATTTTTTCTGGTAAATTCAAAGTAAACTTTACAAAAACTCAAAGAAGCAAAAAAAATTAAGCGATATATGCTTGGTTTATGAAACTGACTTGCGTTTTACAATCCAACCAGGAATGTGCTATTAAAGTGTGCACAAAAAAATAAGTCATAATTTATATTGTGATCACATTACTTGAGTTTCTTTGAGCACCACATCAATTTGAGCTTGTTGAAAATCCCTTTGGCGACCCACTGACTGAGTAAAAACAGAAAAATTGCAAAGCGCTATCGGCAGAGACTGGGAAATCTGCAGTCAGAGCTCTAATCTAGAACAGCTCACAGCCATATGGTGGACATCTTGGATCATTTTTGTTAGCATGCACACTCTGGGTGGCCTCCAAACAGGCTAAAACAATCACAGAACACATCATGCATTTAAGAGTGGAAATCAGTTCAAACACAAAAATGGAAAGCTGAATAGGCAGAGCCTATTTCTGAATAAGATCAACACGGATTTGGCAAGGAAGCATGGAAGTGATAAGAAGTGACAAATTTGTACATGGTTGTAAAAAAAAAAATCGAATTAATTCAAAATGAATGTTTTTATTTAGTTATTTATAATCATCGTTTGGAAAAGAAAGTATTTTTTTACAGTACTTTTGATAGTATTTTTTGTGTTTTTACAGAATTATGAATTATTTTTAACATTTACAATGATCTTTTTAAAAAGTGTTTTTCGAGCATAAAATTCTGCACAGGAATAAATTACACTAAAAAATCTTCATAAATTTGCAGTTTTCCATATTTTGTAGTTCATATTTTTCATTTTCCCCCTCTTTTTATGTTTTTGAATTGCATTATGGGACCTTGATTTGTATTTCAACAACTGTTAACCTTGAAAAGTTTGAAAAAGTGACGTTTATGAACAATTTTAATAGTTTAAAATGACATTGTCTGAGTGTGTTTTACTGTATAATATGGTACAAAAACCTTGTAATAAACTGACAGTACAATCATTCATTCATTTTCTTTTTGGCTTAGTCACTTTATTAATCAGGGGTCACCACAGCGGAATGAACCGCCAACTTATCCAGCATATGTTTTACGCAGCGGATGCCTTTCCAGCTGCAACCCATCACTGGGAAACACCCATACACTCTTATTCACACACATACACTACGGACAATTTAGCTTACCCAATTCACCTTGCGCATGTCTTTGGACTTGTGGGGAAAACCCACGCCAACACAGGGAAAACATGCGCCACCCCGTGCACTGCCTAAACTGACAGTATATTTTCTGCTAAATTACTTGATTCTCTATATATTATTTCTTATATTATTTCAAGAGATCAAGGTTCCAATGCATTTCATAACTGTAATTAAAACCCTGTAAATCACAAAATACCAAAATATTTATTTCCTTTAAAAAATTAGTAAACCTGTTGCCTCAAATAGTTTAACCCATTATATAACTTGGAACTGTTAAACTGACTTAATTTTTATATTTATGCAAGTAGTTAATTACTTCAAAGTAAAATAAAAAGTAAAATCAAATTAAAGTCTACTAATCAAGTTATAAACAATGGATTTACTCACTTTTTAAAGTATAGCCAACCAATCGCTTTTTTACAGTGTAATAGTTTTGCTCTAACCAGCTAAGTCCCTTATTTATCAGGGGTCACCACAGCGAAATGAACCGCCAACTATTCCGGCATATGATTTACGCAGCGGATGCCCTTTCAGCCGCAACCCAGTACTGAAAAACAAACACACACACACACTACGGCCAATTTAGTTTATTCAGTTTACCTATAGCGCATGCCTTTGGACTTGTGGGGGAAACTGGAGCAACAGGAGGAAACCCACACGAACATGAGAAGAACATGCAAACTCCGCACAGAAATGCCAACTCGCCCAGCCGGGATTTGAACCTGCAACCTTCTTACTGGGAGGAGACAGTGCTAACCACTGAGCCACCGTGCCGCCATTTCTGTGTAAACCATTTCTAAGGTCTGGTGTTTGTTAATTCTTTTGCTCTAATAGTTGTCTTACTCTTCGTTTCAGTGTTGCACCTGCAAGAGTCTATAGTGAACACAGCTGCAAATCATCAGTGCGCCCCTCCCCTCTATCCTGGATATTTTCCATTTGACGCTCCAGAAACTCTACCGGTATTGGGAAGGATCCACCCATGCATCCCCCCCCATGCTCGGCTTTACAATAATATACTTGTGCATATACATTAAATTTGTGCCAAAGAAAAAAATGGAACTATTTTATATAAAAAAAAAGTTAAGATCACAGTCCAAAAATTTGTACACCCAAATTAATATGGAGAAAAGGTCATCCGTTTTCCTTCGGCCTTGTCCCTTTATTTATCAGGGGTCACCACAGCTGAATGAACCGCCAACTTATCCAGCACATGTTTTACGCAGCGGATGCCCTTCCAGCTGCAACCCAGTACTGGGAAACATCCATACACTCTCATTCATACACTACGGCCCATTTTTGTATATTCCATTTACCTACAGCCATTGTCATTGCACTATGGGGGAAACCGCAGCACCTGGAGGAAACCCACGCGAACATGGAGAAAAATATCAAATAAAAAACATGAGAAACATTAAAAAATATAACATTTGGTTGTAATTTGGGCGTTATGTAACTAAACTCTTATTTTAAAGGATATAACTGTTTAATAAAACTGTTTTGTTTAAATGCACAAACAATTATTGATTATTTTAACGAAGAAATTGATAAAAATATTCATTTTCAAAAGAGGGTATAGGCAACCCAGTGGCGCAGTAGGTAGTGCTGTTGCCTCACAGCAAGAACGTCGCTGGGTCGCAGGTTCGAACCTCGGCTGGGCTGGGTCAGTTGGCGTTTCTGTGTGGAGTTTGCATGTTCTCCCTGGGTTTGCGTGGGTTTCCTCCGGGTGCTCCGGTTTCCCCCACAGTCCAAAGACATGCAGTACAGGTGAATTGGGTAAGCTAAATTGTCCATAGTGTATGAGTGTGAATGTGTGTGTGGAAGTTCCCAGAGATGGGTTGCGGCTGGAAGGGCATCTGCTGCGTAAAATCGTGCTGGATAAGTTGGCGGTTCATTCCGCTGTGGCGACCCCGCAAGGGACAAAGCCGACAAGAAAATGAATGAATGAATGAAAAGAGGGTATACTCATTTATGCTGAATAATGTACATACCAGAGTATCAAAGCCTGGTCTGCCAACTCAAATCCCCTCTGAAACCTCCTTCACCTCACCTCACCCTTTTTTATCTTAAAGGGATGGTTCACCCCAAAAAATGAAAGTTCTGTCATTATTTACTTAATGGTCAATTAAAGTCAGTGGTTACAGGTTTTCAGGTTTCTTAAAAACTTCTTTTGTGTTCAACAGAAGAAAAAATCTCAAACAGGTTTAGAACAAGTGAAGTGAATTTTGGGCGAACTATCCCTTTAAGAGAAAGCAGCTAATGCTGAAAAAACAACCCTATGTGACAGAGATGCCCAAACAAAGTTGGCCCATGGTAACATTTGTGTGGCCCACGAAGAGAGAAGAGAGGGAGAATGATGGGGATGCTTTAGAGATTGACATTTCAAATTTAATGTAACCTTTTATTTGTTTGTTTTATAGGTACAAAAAAATTGTAATTGAAATTGACTGAAATTAAATGTTTCAACCTAAATTGTAACCAGAGATATGCGCTGACAACAGGATGCGGATCCAAATGCAGGCTTTATTTAAAGGAATGGTCAGGCAAGCAATGATCAACACAGGAGCAATCAGGTGTATGAGGGAAATCCAGAATCGTCGTCAATGAGCAAGCAAATGGTCACAAGGATGGCAGCAGACAGGGAGAAACAGGTAAACAAGGCGAAGGTCAAAACACGGCAAAAACAAGACAAGGAAAACACTTTGAATTGCAACTGAAACAGAATACAAGACTCGGCCATGGAGTGAGTGTATGTTCTGCTTATGTAGTGTGTGTTATCAGTTCTTGAGTGGCTTCAGCTGTGGGATGCAATCAGTGAAGTTGTGGAACCGGTTGTGTGTGATGTCAGAGTCGTGCATGTATGGAGATGTAGTTCATCGAATGGCGGATTTGTAGTCCATGAGTGAGAGTGCACTGTGTGATAAATGTGATTGTTTATGTTTTTATTGTAATATGTATTTATAAATATTATGAAACTAATTAGGAAATCGGCAGCACGGTGCCGCAGTGGGTAGCACAATCGTCTCACAGCAAGAAGGTCGCTGGTTCGAGCCTCAACTGAGTCAGTTGGCGTTTCTGTGTGTAGATTGCACGTTCTCCCCATGTTTGTGTGGGTTTCCTCTGGGTGCTTCGGTTTCCCCCACAAGTCCAAAGACATGCGGTACAGGTGAACTGGGTAAGCTAAATTGGTCGTAGTGTATGTGTGTGAATGAGTGTGTATGGATGTTTCCCAGTGATGGGTTGCAGCTGGAAGCACATCCGCTGCGTAAAACATATGATGGATAAGTTGGTGATTCATTCCTCTGTGGCGACCCCGGATTAATAAAGGGACTAAGCTGAAAAAATAAAATGAATAAATTAGGAAATCACCCATGGCAGCTTTAATGTAAAATACTTTGGTATTTTTTATTTTCAACCCATGGCTCACAAGGATATTTGGTTTTTGGCCCTTCATATGAAAAAGTTTGGGTACCCCTGCTCTATGAGAAAGAAGAAAGAGAATGAAAAAAGGTGTTTTCTTATGTCAGAAATGTGACTCACTAAACTGTGTGAGAAAAATGCTTTCAGTTCAAGTTCAAGTTAAAAGAGGCACAGGCAGCAAACTGACAAAATGTCTCTGTAGTATCCAAAAGCCAAAGCCAACATCAACAACTGCTGCAATCAGAGAACATTCATTACTCCTTTTAAAGCAATACTGATTTCATTATGAGTTAAGGTTTCAAGTCTGGAGTATTTTGAGAAAGTGAGTAGGGTTTTGAGATAATCCTTTTTATTAAAACCTGTTAAAAGTCTTTAGTTTATTCACTGTAAAATAGAAATGCAAATTTCCTCAAAGTTTCCTCCCTGTTTATCTTTTAGGCTGAACTGTAAACAAAGGAATTTCATTTCCGCAGTGGGTGATTGCTGTAATTAAGTAATCGTATTCAAATAGGCTTAAACTTTTCCTAGTCCTTAAAGAAAAATTTAGGCGCAGGCTTTAAGTTTAGTTAAAAAATAAAGCAACATTTGCTCTCAAAAACAAATGTTTACAGTTAATACTTTGAACTCTGTATTGCAGCTCTCCATCAAAACATCACATTTCATGTTTAGTTTAAATGTGGATATTGGGACATCTGGACATGTTTAGCTGTAGCCAAGTGTTTGTGGCAGAAAAAGGTTGTTGGGAAAAAAACATATTTTTTTAACGTTAAGAAAGTCAGGAACTGACTGAAAAACTGATAACAAATTATGTCATCATTTAATGCCCATCATGTTATTGTACAGCTGTATTTCATAACATTCATCCATCTATTTTCCTTCGGCTTAGTCCCTTTATTTATTAGGGGTTGTCACAGTTGAATGAACTGCCAACTTATCCACCATATGTTTTAGGCAGAGGATGCCCTTCCAGCTGCAACCCAGTACTGGGGAACACCCATTCACACACATACACTACACCAGTGGTTCCCAACCTTTTTTTGCCTAAGACCCCCTTTTCCCCCAGAAAATATTGTAAGACACCCTCCACATTTAATGATATTATCACTCATATAAGTTTGCAGGTATGACAAAAAATGTTGTTTTCAAACAAATGATATGTTTATGCACAAATAACAGCCTAATGTAAAATATAAAAGCAAAACATCAGTAGGCAATTTGTATTGGGTACACCTTGCGGTATTGGGCCCTCTGCAAATGACTTATTAATTTGGATGGCCTCATGCATTCGTTAGCAAGAACTTGGCGCAGATAATGCACTGTGGCTGGGTCAGGGAATCTTTGCTTCGAGAAAATGGAATAAAATCGTAGTTCAGGTAACTATCTTGGTATTTCCTGCGTTTTGTGTTTCCAGTAATGCTAGTGCTGTACTGTGACCCGAAATGTTTGGAGCTTCATCATCTGGGTCCAGTATAGCTGCTGAAGGCGAATCAGTGAGACTCTGTCTTTTTTGTAGAGGATGAATTACAAATTTGTCAATTTTTTTGGTCAGTCAGGGGATAAAATTAACTAAGGCAACATGATCGTTCTCCTAATAGTCAACTGCTAAAATTTGTTTCAAATATGACACGATACCCACAGAGCTCGCTGAGGCCGCCTTGTAGGCCGGAACCCTCTTGTTGGGAACCGCTGCGCTACACTACATTCAATTCACCTATTTTTGGACTGTGGGGGAAACCGGAACACCCGGAGGAAACCCACGCGAACACAGGGAGAACATGCAAACTCCGCACAGAAATGCCAACTGACCCAGCCGGGGTTCGAACCAGCGACCTTCTTTATGTGAGGCGACAGTTCAAACAACAGAGCCACCACGCTGCTCTAATTTACAACATATCAGTGCAAATTAAGTCAATTTCAAATCAGTTTCAACTGAATTGTCAGCCAGAAAAAAGTGAAATGTAAAGTTTTAAAAGAGAATTATAGAATTTAACTTTACATTTTTGTTTGACTATTTTAAATAGGGCATAGTTTCTTGTCTCTCATATTGTTGTTACAAACCTGTATATGACTTATTT
This sequence comes from Danio kyathit, assembly GCA_903798195.1. Classification (NCBI taxonomy): domain Eukaryota; kingdom Metazoa; phylum Chordata; class Actinopteri; order Cypriniformes; family Danionidae; genus Danio; species Danio kyathit. The sequence goes on from LR812534.1 coordinate 46,472,029, forward strand.
TGTGAAATGTAAAAGATTTTTTTTCTTTCACCAACATTATTTGAAATATATTTTCAAATATATAATATTCAATCACTTATTGAAACCAGTTCTGTGTTAAACCCATTTATTTAACCTTTTCTAACTAAAACATACTTTGGGAGGACCAGATGTTGCTTTACCAGAATTCGGAAGAATCACAGCAAGATTCTGGCCACAGCTGTTCACTTCTTTGGCTATTCAGAGATGTTATTATAGAAGGATTCTCAGTTTTGTGAAGTAAGTAAATCAGTTCCAATTCCTTTGACCTCCCAAGGGCACAAGAAAGATGGCACATACCCAGAAGCAACTGAAAAGAGACTCAACTGACTAGAAACATTCATTTCAATATTTAGATTGTCTCCCGCATGGTGCTTTCTGACATTATCTTGAAACAGGCAAGTTTGAAAACAAGTTTTTTCTTTTACATTTGGCAAATTCATTCATTCATTTTCCTTTGGCTTAGTCTCTATTTCAGGGGTCGCCACAGCGGAATTAACTGCCAACTATTCCAGCATATGTTTTACACTGTGGATGCCCTTCCAGATGCAACCCAGTACTGGGAAACTCCCATACAGTACACTCTCACACACACTCGTACACTACGGCCAATTTAGTTGATTCAATTTCACCTATAGCCCATGTCTTTGGATTGTGGGGGAAACATGCAAACTCCACACAGAAATACCAGTGACATTGACCGTGCCGCCCCCATTTGGTGGATGTTTTTATTATTCAGTTTATAAATTCTTAGTTCTTGCTTTGTCTGAGAACTGAACCGTATGTCCTTATTATTTTTACCATAGCTCTACTGTTTGAGCTACAGGAAAGTTTACTTTAAAGAGTGGTATTCCTCCACGGTTGTATTTAAAGGCAGTAATCCAGGTCAGTCTATGACTTGACCGGCAGTGGTTTGTGAATGTACCGTACGCCCTAATTGGTTTCCAACATCATTCAAAGCAGCAGAACAGTGCTTCTAAAATGCCAGATTGTCAGTCTGACAAAAGCAATGCAGTTTACAAAACTGTAAATAATGAAACGCAACTAAGTATACAGACAGAACTCTGGATTAATTATACAACAAACCAAAGCATTGTTTCCTCAATAAGTCATTACATTATGGTTTGATTGTTTTTTCCACCAAAATGTCCAATATTTTAAAATATACTATTTTGCATAACAGATGCATAACAGTCTGTAGTAAGATGACCGGAGGAACCGACCAGGCTGATGTTCAGTCAACAGGTCTGACAGGTAGGAAGGAGCCAGGCCATTTAGTGATTTAAAAACCAAGAGAAGCATTTTAAAAGTGCACAGGCAACCAGTGCAAAGAGCGTAAGACTGGTGTGATGTGGTCATATTTTTTGGTACCGGTTAAAAGCCTTGCAGCAGCATTTTGAACTAACTGTAGGCGGAATAGAGTTGGCTGACTGATCCCAATATATAGTGAATTACAGGAGTCCAATTGAAGTAATGAAAGCATGAATTATTTTTTCAATTTTTTTTCTAGATAAAATAGATTTGACTGTTTTCAAGAGTCGAAGCTGAAAAAAGCAGGATTTGACCACTGCGTTAATCAGTTTATCAAATCTCAAGCCATCATCAAAGATAACACCCAGATTTTTTACCCAAGGTTCACAGGAAACCTTGATTTTCCAAGAATTACTGGTGGTGTCCCAGAAGAGTTTGACAGACTGAACTAAATTATTTCAGTTTTACTCTCATTAAAATCTAGAAAGTTCAATGACAACCAGTCTTTCACATCTGACAGGCAAGACATAAGAGTCTCCAACCCCCTTGAACTTGGTTTTAAAGGCAGGTAAATTTGAGTGTCATCTGCATAACAGTGAAAAGACAGACCATGTTTTCTAAAAATAGAGCCCAGAGGAAGCATATAAGGAGAAAAGAATAGGGGCTAAAATAGATCCCTGGGGAACACCACATGACAAAAAGGCTGCCTCAGATAAATGTTCTCCAATAGTGACTTTAAAACTGCGATTGGAAAGATAAGATTTTAACCAATCCAGGGCACTTCCTTATCTGGAATCTAGAATTATCTAGAATTGTGTTGTTGACAGCTGTGATTGGCTGCTTATTTCCTGATTTAAAGGGATAGTTCACCCAAAAAGAAAAATTCTGTCAGTTTACTCACCCTTTACTTGTTTCAAAGCTTTATGAGTTGAACACAAAAGAAGATAGTTTGAAAAATGTTGGAAACCTGTAATTATTTACTTCTATATTTGTTTTTCCTATATGGAAGTCAATGGTTACAGCTTTCTTCAAAATATCTTTTTTTGTGTTTAAAAGACAAAAGTAACTCATAAAGGTTTGGAACCACTTGAGGGAGAGTATATAATGAGTAAATTCACATTTTTTAGGTGAACTATGCCTTTCAGATCCTAATGTTTCACAGGCAATGTATCACAGCATTTCTGTAAAGCTGCTTTAAAAAACTTGTGAAAAATAAGTCAATGTGAATTACTGACGTACAGGAGAGCAAAATAAATTGGCTTGAATCCTTCTAAAAGGGAGGAGAACACACTTTTCATATTGTCAAAGGGATGAGTGGATCTAGTTGTACAACACACACACATACATACACAGACTCAAAACACATAAAAATATCCACATCCAGGCACTTTTTAATATATACCCTGTCTTAGAATGAAATCTAAGGGGGGCTTCTCACCTCTTCCCTACTCCTCCCATTGCTTTTATTTAATTTTTTTAACTATGTCAGAATCTTTGTTAGTAGCAATTTTTGTCAGTATATTGCCTCTTTATGATGAGATTCCCCCTATTTGTAAGTAGCTTTGTCTGCTAAATGGCAACGTAAATGTAAAATCAGATGCTATTTACTTTACTTAATATGTGAGTGCCTGTATTTTTGTGCAGTGAATTATTAGCAGCCAAGAGAATTAGACCACTGAAAAGGAAAAAAATACAGAAACATTTATAAACTAAACATTCAGACCATAAAAGAAAGCCTGGTGGAAATCATCCGCATAAAATAACTGTTTACTTTTGCACAGATCTTCTTGGGACTGAATAAAATCCAGGTTTGAAGCAAAAACAAACGAGAACCAGCGATGTGAAGCAAACTCAAATAAGCTTCAGAAATATTCATTTAAAAGAGAAAATACGTATTGTCTAAACTTGTCTTAGTATAGCCATTAATATAGCCGTCATTTATTTATCATATTTAACTGCTATTGCTAATCATTTACCTGTACTGTGAATTACTAAAACATTATTGGAGATAAACTTATATTATTTTCGACAAAGCAATAAAGAAGTCTTCCCATATAGAAATCAGGTATATGAAAATATATGCAAATTACATGTTCAAGTTCATATTTGCCTTTCACATATATTAAATATATGTCATATATGCAACATATATTTCAAAATATTGCAGTATACACTTATTATTTCAACCATTAGGAATACAAATGGTTATCTATAAATGCATATATAACTAATTATAGCTAACATATTTGAACATATGTACATATTTGTAATTCCAATACTTGCAACAACATATATGCTTTGTAAAAAAATTCTAAAAAATTGACTTTTTTTAAAAAATATTGTTATATATACACTGTTAACAGTTTCCTGTAGAATATACAGTAACTTACTGGCAGCAGTTTCCCAGTAACTTACTGTAAATCAATTACAGCAAAAATACAGTATTTACATTTACAGCACCATCTATATTGCTGTATTTGTACACTGTAAACAAATCCTGGTTGCCTTCAATTTTTAAATTAAGCTTATAAGTCCATTGAACTTATATTATGTTAAACTGACTTCAAACAGCTTGCAAACCTTATAACATTAAGTTATATAACATTATTTACTTAGCTTAATAAGTTACAATTAACTAAAATAATATGCTGTCATGACTAACTGATCATTAAAAATTTTTGCAGTGTATTTACAGAAATGTATGTATATCTTTACTGTAAAATATACAGTATTTTTTTTTACAAAAATACAGTAACATACTGCATTACTGTCCTTTAAAATACAGTTCATATCACAGTTAAATACTGTGCAGTTTACAAAAATCGAGAGTAGGGTTTGTCTGCGGACTGCAAGACATTGGCGTAACATGAAGAGTCCTTAAGGGCGTAACTTGTAGTACGTTAGAGGTGTAACTTGAAGTTGGAGACCCACAAAACTATGTTGTCGGCAAGATGGCACTGTACATCAGTTATTAACGTCTACACCTGCAGCCCAAGACCGGTTACTCACTGAAGCTAAGCAGGGCTGAGCCTGGTTAGTACCTGGATGGGAGACCACATGGGTAAACTAGGTTGCTGTTGGAAGTGGTGTTAGAGAGGCCAGCAGGGGGCACTCAACCTGTGGTCTGTGTGAGTCCTAATGCCCCAGTAAAAGTGAAGGGGACACTACACTGTCAGTGGGCGCCGTCTTTCGGATGAGACGTTAAACCGAGGTCCTGACTCTCTGTGGTCATTAAAAATCCCATGGCACTTCTCGTAAAGAGTAGAGGTGTAACCTCGGTGTCCTGGCCAAAGTCCCTCAATCGGCACTTACCCACCATGGCCTCCTAATAATCCCCATCTACTGAATTGGTTCTATCACTGTCTCTTCACCCCACAAATAGCTGGCGTGTGGTAAGTGCACTGGCGCCGTTGTCCTGTGGCTGCCGTCGCATCATCCAAGTGGATGCTACACACTGGTGGTGGTGTGGAGAGACTCCCCTCATGATTGTGAAGCGCTTTGGGTGTATGGCCATACAACAATAAATGCGCTATATAAATACACATTACATTATACCTACTCCACACCTAAACCCAACCATCACAGATACCAACGTCTATACCAACAACAATTCTAAACCCAACCATCACAGTTATTAAGTTCTATAACGACCACAACCCTAAACCCAACCATCATAGTTATTAACATCTACACCTACCCCAATGCTAAACCCAAACATCACAGTTATTAACATCTACACCTACCTTAACCTAAACCCAACCATTACAGTTATTAACGTTAAGCCACGAGTTGCAGAGGCTTTATACTTGACGCGCTCGCCTTTGTACTGTTATTTGTAACCACAGGGGGCAACGCCAAATAGGCTAACTGTCAAGACAAAACGGATGAAGAAGTCAGCGAGTGGAGTTGCATGGTGGAGTTGCTAAATGAATGAATATAATAATATATCAAATGAATAGGTTGTGGATAAATTTGGAGAAAACTCAAAACATTTGCTGAAAATGTTCCCTGGTAAGTATTTCCGCCATCTTACCAACAACAAATCGTTATGACATCTCGCATGGTTATGCCTCTAACTTACAACAAGTTACACCCCTTCATCTTACGTCCCTGTCTTGCAGTCCGCAGACAGATACACTTGGAAATCGATAACAGTGTATGTTGCATAATTCGCATATTTCCATATATCGAATTGCTATTTTGCTATTGCTGTTATTTTCATCGAGAAATTCACCACGTTAGCATTACAACATCCCAGTTAATAACATCTGGGAGAAAGAATTCACAGATGGGCCATGATGACAGAATTGTTTATAGTATTAAAATAGAACCAGCTTACACAAAAAAAGGAAAGCCCACTCTGTATTATTTTATTTTATGCCAAGAAACAGTGTGGAAACGAATATTGTTGCTGTAATATGTGTTGTACGGTACAGTAAATGACAGCACATTCCAGGCCAAGAATGTTTGAAAGAAGAGTTATCCTTCATCTGCCAAAAAAAATTTGGCCAGACTCACAATTCCAGACATACACTGATTAATAACGCGGTTCCCCAATCACACACATTTGGAGAATGTGGTCGTTAAACGGGCTTGAGGATAATCTATCATTTTATGGGCTGACTTTTATGAGATTTGAGCCAAAGTTTGGGCCTCATCTGGGTTGAGGACGTTTCATTTTGATAATAGAGTTCAGGACTACATTTCCAGTAATTGCAAGGCAAGCGGTGGCTAAGAAATAAAGACAAATCACGAACAACAAAGCCACTCTGACAAGGGGTTGGACACAAGAAAGGACAGACAAATATAAAATTCTCACTGTAAGAGCGATGAGCATTGTGCAGAGTATTACACTACATAAAATGTAATTATTATGACATCTTAATAGCACTTTCCAGCCCTGCAAGGTTGAACGAGAAACTCTTCCCCACAATACACAAGCCATTTCATTTGATTGATGTGTTTATGAGCTGTGTAAAGAGTGATACTAAACACATTTGTCAAAGACGTCGTTGTTTTTGATGGTGGGAACTTAAGTGGCATTTACTGTTAAATTAGAAACATATTTCCAGGTTTTTCTTCCTCAAATACTTTTGTCTCAGGATTACAGGAAATCCACTGTCATACTACATACGTAAGTACATAAGTATGTTGCAGCCCAAAAAAATTAATTACATTAATAAATGTAAGTCCTTTAGAACAGTAAAAAAAAATGTTGGGTTCCACACAATTCCTTTATGTTGTCCCAACACAAATCGATTAAATTAACTTAATTGTGTTTACAGTGGATTGAACATAAAACATTTAAGTTGTCCCCCAAAACACCTAAGAATTGTGTTGTTTTAACACATTTTAAATAAGTACTTTGAACAAGCAACAAACATTTTTGTTGTTATAAGTGTACAGGGGTATAATGTTATAACCCTAAGTGCTGGGAAACACCCACACACTCTTCATTCATACACTACGGCAAACTTAATTTATGTATACCGCATGTTTTTGGACTGTGGAGGAAAACATTTTTATTTTATTTTTGGTGTAGTCTCTTTATTAATCAGGGGTCGTCACAGCGGAATGACCCGCCAACTTATCCAGCATATGTTTTATGCAGCGGATGCCCTTCCAGCTGCAACCCATCACTGGGAAACACCCATACACACTCATTCACACACATACACTACGGCCAATTTAGCTTACCCAATTCACCTATAGCGCATGTCTTTGGACTTGTGGGGGAAACCGGAGCACCCGAAGGAAACCCACACGATTACGGGGAGAACATGCAAACTCTACACAGAAATGCCAACTGACCCATACGAGGCTCAAACCAGCGACCTTCTTGCTGTGAGGCGAAAGCGCTACTGTCACAATCACCAGCGATCCAGCCTATGCAGATCGCTAATAGACTACAAATCTGCTACAAGTATGGACCACAAGTTCCAGTCATGCAACACACACACACACACATCTGCTCCAAGTCTCCATTGATTACACTCACACAGCTGATGCTGCTCAAGTACTGATTACACATATATACGGCTCACTTTGAGACACTCATTGCTGAGTCTTTTTTTACAGTTTTGTGACATTACGACACGTTTGCCTTGCCTTCCGTGTTTTGATCCTTGCTTTGTTTTGTTTGTTTTACGTTGTCTGCTGCCTGCCTTTTTGACCATCCGTCTGTTTATGACTACGACTCTGGATTTCCTGCACTCTCAGAAATAAAGGTACGTGAGCTGTCACTGGGGTGGTACCTTTTCAAAAGGTACAAATTTGTACCTAACAGGTCCATATTAATACCTCAAGGCTACATATTGGTACCTAAAAAGGAAAAAGTGTTCTTCTTAAAATTTTTAGGTACTAATATATACTTCTGAGGTACCAATATGGACCCTTCAAGTACAAATGTGTACCTTTTGAAAAGGTACCAACCCAGTGACAGCTCTCGTACCTTTATTTCTGAGAGTATGTGTACATCTGTTTGCCCCTGTGTTGACAATTGCTTGCCTGACCATCTCTGTTAAATAAACCTGCGTTTGGATCCGCACTTCCTTTATCAGTGTCCCACTTCATATTACAGCTACCCACTTATTTTATTTTACTTTGGTCCTATCAATTGTTGGTCTTTTTATTTTAAGGGCGTACTTACACTATGATATCCGAACCATGCCCAGGCTCGTTTCCCGAATCGTTTGAGAAGTGTAAGTGCTCTTAATCGGGCTCAGGCCCGGTTCACTTGGGCGGCCCTGGCCCGGTTGGAAGAGGTGGCAAGACGTGACTTTTAAGGGACTGTTTGATATGGATTAATTAATCATTCATACTGTTCAATGAACGCAAACTGTCGTAGTTTATTAAAGACGCAAACCCCTCACTGCACGACAACTGCACCTTCAGCAAACCTCCTAATTCCTGCAGCATGAGGACTTTATGATTGTTTATGAGCGTCAAAAGTGGCTGATCTGTTCGGCGAAATATTTGACTGCGTGTCACCGCATATCATTCATTCATTCATTCATTTTCTTGTCGGCTTTGTCCCTTGCGGGGTCGCCACAGCGGAATGAACCGCCAACTTATCCAGCACGATTTTACGCAGCGGATGCCCTTCCAGCCGCAACCCATCTCTGGGAACTTCCACACACACATTCACACTCATACACTATGGACAATTTTAGCTTACCCAATTCACCTGTACTGCATGTCTTTGGACTGTGGGGGAAACCGGAGCACCCGGAGGAAACCCACGCGAACCCAGGGAGAACATGCAAACTCCACACAGAAACGCCAACTGACCCAGCCCAGCCGAGGTTCGAACCTACGACCCAGCGACGTTCTTGCTGTGAGGCAACAGCACTACCTACTGCGCCACTGGGTTGCCGTCACCGCATATCAAACGACTAAAACGATATAACTAATGAAATCTCCACTGTGCTGAGCGAAAGCGCTTACTGAACAGCGCATCATCGATGACGTAAGCGTGCTCAGGCCCGAATGTAATGTGAGTGCGGGCCGACAGGGGAGATGGTAGGGGCAAGAGTGCTTTGGCCCGGTTCAAGGCAACTGTACATAGTTTGAGTGCGCCCTAATTCGTCTTCCAGTTTCTTTTAGGACTGAAAAATACTCTTCTGATTGGCAAAACAATAAACATATCAGTTTTTTATGTTCATGTTTACAAAGATTTTAGCTGTATTTTTATACACCCTATTGGTAAGTATGGTTTGTTAATGATTTATTTATCTTTTTAGAGGTGAATAAAAATGCGTGGAAACCGTAATAGTTAAAGAAACATTGTCATTGTAAAAGGCAAACATAGGAAACATCCATACACACTCATTCATACACTACAGCCAATTTGGAGGAAATCGGAGCACCCGAAGAAAACCCCCGCCAACATGGGGAGAACATTCAAACTCCACACAGAAATGCCAACTGACTCAGCCGGGACTTGAACCAGCAACCTTCTTGCTGTGAGGCGACAGTGCTAACCAGTGAGCCACTGTGCTGCCCATTTTTTAATTTCATGTTAATTAAATTATATTACATTTTTGTATCACATATTACATTAAAATTAGAATGATTAGAAATAGTCAAATCTTTAATAAGAGAAACATACACTAACAATGAATAAATATGAACATCGAAGCCTCATGTAGCTTTAGTCTTGACCAGTTGACAGATGTTTCAAGAGCTGATTAAAAATTGCTTGATTTTGAACATTACATGAGTCTTGCAACGCTGAGAGAACCGAACCTAGAGTTTAACTGGTCTGAAACTAATCAGACTAATTAGAGAGCATACTTGCAACACACATTTTACAATGGAGTTGGGGTCTATGTAAAAAAGCGTTCATATGGGAATGATTAGATAGTGGTTTGGTGCTGTTTATTTCACATTTGTTTCAAACATTTTTTATATTGCAGTAAATTTACATTGCGGTAAAAGAAGGGCCAGGTGCACACCCACAGGATTATGCAAGCTGCTTGATGTAAACAAATAATTTTAACTTAAGTTGTATGACTTGAACAAGAACAAGGACACATTTTAACAAAAGGAGATAATACAGAGACAGCACACATGTAATGTAAAGCGATCCTTTTTCAACCCTAAGTAGACATTAACCAGTAACCAAAAGATTTGTGTGAGTTTCTGAATAATAATAAAGGAAGCTAATAAAGGAAGGGAACCACAGGATCACAGGTAAATGGTAAATCACAGGATTGCCAGATTGGATTTAGATATACATTTACAAATTTAGCATTCTTGCAACTCCAAGCTCAGTTTAAATCTCAGGAAATGCATGAATACATGAATACATGTATGTTTACTATGAATCAACTTTAAATACTTGGTAAATTACAAGAATTAATGCTTTTAATACACTACATTTTTTTTACAAGTATGTTTTATCTATTGACAGACACGGTGAGTGTTATGTGAAGGATTCTAAAGTGGAAACAAAGTCTATTTCTGCCTCAGAAAAAAATATTATATTTTTATATAATATATACTTCTATACAGCTTAAAGTGACATTTAAAGGCTTAACTAGGTTAATTAGGTTAACTAGGCAGGGGTGCGTTTCCGAAAACCATCGTTAGCCAACTAAGGTTACAAGTTCCGTCGTTACAAACATAGTTTGTTGATTTGGCGTTTCCCAAATCTGTCGTTCCAACAAACATTCGCAAACTGTGTTGCAAACTTCTATGCTTGCAACTGCACCTCTGGAGCTGTAGCTAGAAACGTAGTTCCTGGCTGTGTTCTATTTCCAGTTATCCCCCCCTATGCCCTATTCGTTTAGAACATTCTAACATTTAAACTTGGAATTATTAAAAAAAAAAGATTAAAGTCAGCACTCTTAGGTGTAATTTGCTTTTAACATATTTTTAAAGTTCAGTTTTAGCGATCTTCATGTTTACATTTGCGCTCCCTTCGCAGTGCACTTTGAAAACATTGATGTAATTTTGAACACAGCCGTGGGTCATGATAAAAGCTATAGGTGACCTATTATTTAAAAGCAGAATTTATGCCACGTCTCCAAAGCTTGTGAAAACAAAAAACATAGCATACGTTAATGCTTTTAATTGATAGTAGGTTATTTATTAAGTATCTGTACTGTATATGACATGGACCTGTTGGTTAGAACATTTCTGCAGTGATTTGCATGTGTCAAATTGTAAAAGTAGACTTTTCAAAAAATAAATAAATAAATAAACAATATCCTACCTAATAATAATAATAATAATAATCATCATCATTAATATTATTAATAGAGTAGTATAATAATAAATATTAAATTTATTTTCTTAATAAATCGCCTTATTATTTATTTATTTATTTATATGATTTATATATGATATTAGAATACATGTTAGATTTTGTAAGTGATTTTATGTTTTAAAATAGAATATGTAATGTTCTCAACATTTGTAAAGGAAGCATAGGCCCTATATGTGCCATTTGCATATATTTCAATGAATATGGAAAATGAGTGCATGTTTTTACCAAAACTAATACTGGATTTTTTTTTAAATGCGTGTGCATGTAAAACAATATAAATTGCACAACGAAATTCTTCTTCTCTAAAGAAGTTGTTACTCCACCCCGTTTAGAGCATCATTATAGGCATTTTACATTATAACTAATGTGGTTCAAACGATGGATCTGCGACAGAGAAACTAAGTGTTTTGGGACACACTTTTTCACTACATTGATCTTTTCCCAACTGATGCATCGTAATATGATAATTCAGCCACGAGTTACGTCGTTGTTTGGAAAATGCACCCAAGGATAGGGTAAATAAGCAAGTTATTGTATAACAATGGTTTGTTCTGTAGCTTGTCGAAAAAAAATAGTTTAAAGGGGCTAAGAATTTTGACCTTAAAATGAGACTTTCTCCTGAAGAAAAAAATATTATCAGACATACTATGAAAATATACTTGCTCTGTTAAACATCATTTGGGAAATATTTAAAAAAGAAAAATAATTTTTAAACGGGTTTAATAATTCTGATTTCAACTCTGTATATTTATACATAACTGACTTTGTAAAAATGTCCTACAGCTGGTCCTAACATGACTCCTGAATGTTTGATAAGAATTTCACTGAGAACGAGTTTAAATGTTACAAAATGCAGTTTAAAGTGCATTCACTGTATACTTTGTTTACAGTTTGTATTGAGTAAATGACCATGGGTAGTTATAGTACCATGATCTACTCATTAAACTACAAATAACTCATTACACAAACGTTTCAACCATTTTTGGATCCACAAAGCTTCATTTTTCTCTTTTAATTTTGAAGAATTACTTATAAAGAGTGTTTTCCCACAATAAAGTGCTATTTATTGAAAATTACTACAGTTCATAACGGAACTATGCATGTCAATAAAGAAATACATTTTCAAAAGTGACTGTGATTTCTACATGTTCCAAGCCTAACATTTATTGTTCAAGATTAAATCAATAAAACAGTCTTCTCTTAGTTTCAAATAATATCAGGTGAATTAGAATTCCTAAGAATTTCCTCAAAACTCATGGAGAAACACGTGCTTGTCATCTCAACCCTCTGACTGGAATGGATTCATATGAAGACACATCCCAGAAACATTCTTTTGAGCTCCTGTTACAGCAGTCCTTTCAATAAACAGCTGGAAATTTAATACTTATATAATATAAGTATATAACCGAATACAATTGCAGCAAATGACACGGACTTCCCAACATTAATGGTATTGTTTAACACTTTTCTTTTCAAAGCTGGAATAAGATGTTTCAGTTCACTCTTTTGCTTTACCTTCAAGTAATGTTTGCACTATATTTAGCTTTGGCCTCATAATGGCTTTATAATAGCAAAATGACCATAGTTTCTAAACCACAAACAAAATCAGCTGGAACAGATCTGACCAATCTGCTTTGGCCAATTTAGCCTGATTTCCCCATTTTGTTTAGCTTTGCTTGACAGTGTGATATTTAACAGAACCTAAATGTTGACAAGCCAGTCAACAAGTGTTTGTGTATTCTTTTATTAAAAAGTCAATGTTTAAAATCATATACAAATAATCCTAATTAGTTGTGTTTGTTTTTGTCTACAAAACATGCTCCCTTAAGCATAATTGTTTTAGGATTTTGGTTCATTTGTGGCTAATTTGTATAAATTCATACAATGTCATTGATAAAAAAAAAAAAAAAAAAAAAAAAAAATATATATATATATATATATATATATATATATATATATATATATATATATATATATATATATATATATATATATATATATATATATATATATATGTAAGAAGTCACTAACCCTGGCCCAATTGTCCAATTTCACCCCCCCCCCCCCCCCTAACCCCCCCCCCCCCCCCCCCCCCAAGGTACCACACCTTCAAGCCAACATCATAAATCATGTGCAAGCATCATTCACATATTACTTGCTGTGTTTAAAGTGCGTCGAATTAATTACATTGAAACATAAATATACAGCTTACCTGACTCAGTGTGATGGCTGAGCCTGTTCGGGTGAGGACAACATGCTAATTTGTGGTTGGATTCCTGACACGACTAACCGTAAATCATCTTTCACTGTCAATAAGCGTGAGCCATAGCCTACTTGTTTTTGATGTACATACAGAAAATGCTGCTTCGCAAGCCCTGTGTGGTTGAGTCGAACATTGAGTATGTTTACATGGGCAACAATACTTTAATACGATTCTATACGATTAAGACAATACTCTGATTAAGAGTCTACCATGTAAACAGCGATTTTTGATTAGCTTAATCCAACTAAAGTCATAATTGAACTAAACAGAAATGGAATTAAGACATGTGGAGTATGCATATATTAGTGGCATTATTGATGTAAACACCGCAATCAAACTATTACCGCCATGTAGGACTTTTCGCCGCATTTTATGACAAGATCCACACACGCGGCTGTCAGTAAATGACCGCACACACATACACATCACGAAATTCGAAAGTTTGTTTTCACTTCACGTAACACCTAATTATATAATTGTCTTATTCAGATTAAGGCAAATAACTATTACTGATGTCCATGTAAAGGTAGTCAGTAGTGTCTTCAAAGTAAGTGAAAGATCCAGAAGGGCATCCTGCTGCTGATTTGATTCAGAAGGGCACTTTTTTGTCAGACGGCTCACCAGTTTTACTTTTATTCATCCACCGTCATTCATTTTCACCCGCCTATGTAATTTTTTACCCGCACAATCGGATTCAAAACCGCCCAATTACAAATATATTTTTTACCATTAGAAGCTGGTTATATTCACAGACTGTTGCCATACAACTGTATTAAAACCCTCTTATAAAAGTGATTTTTGCATAATAGGTCACCTTTAAATAGAATGCAGTGAGATTGTGTTGCTATTTTATCACATTGTAAATCTATGAGAAAAAGATTTCTCATATTTCTTTTTTCTTGCTACTTCTTTCCAATATTTGCGGTCTGAAACAGCAAACGCTTAAAGTATTTGGTCTATGTGTAGGAGATGCCTGTTCTCATTTTACAGAAAGAGCTCATGTTCTGACATAACAAACCTTTTTTAACACAGGGAATTGATACGCTATGGTAAATTTATTTTGTATGATTTCTTCAACTGCTCTTGCAATATCACAGTGTGCAGCCTAAATTACACTTTAAAATCAGTGAAAATTAACTATAATATAACCTTAATTTGGGGATCCATACATTTTTATTGATCTTTGCATGTGATTGTTTTGACTCTACAATCTCCAAGATAACCTCCAGGGCAAGATTTGACTAAAGCCAGCACATCTTAAGGTCCATGTGTTGCTGTCTGGCATTTTCCCAAGATATATGACTTAAGTCAGAGGGGTTTAAGAGGCAAAGTCTGTGTTCTCATTTAACTAAAATGTGGTCCTGATGACAAGACCACCAGTTCATTATTGAGTCACCAGATATTATATTAAATCCTTATGTCTGATTTGTATTGTGGGAAAATGTAACATTCAAGATGTTACATCACATAGTATATATGAGGAATTCCATACAAATGTCAACCTTGCCATGAAAAAAATGAAGTTTTCACCAAAATATCAAAACCGTTTCTGCGTTTTTTGTGTAAGCAAGTATTTTACAGTGCTTTAAAAATTCTCAAAAATGTCTATGGTAATGTTTCAAACTATTATATTTGTTTTACCAAAATCACAAAAGTGCAAATTTCACATCTGGCACAATCATAACAGAGCTTTTTCTTTATAAATGTAAAAAAAAATCTTAAATAAATAGAGAGAGCAACTCTTATCCTTTTGATTAGCATTGTTTCTTTTGGGTTGTGCAGTTTAATTCAAAGAATTTGTGCAAAGTATGATGTATACTGTAAACTCGCAGACTTTTTTCCATCTCATCCATAACAGGTTTATTTCCCTCATTTTAAATAATAAAAAAATGTTAACAGACTGATATTTTTCTGCTCCCATAACAATTGTTTTGGCAAATACAAACATGTTTTTCAATTTAATGTTAACACATACTTTCTCTGTGAATTTATGTTTTGAGATTTTACTGCAAATGTCACATCCATAATGCTGAAATTGCTCATATATGAAAACACAATCTTTGTCGTCCGGTGAAATAATTTTTTTTTCCTAAATATTTCCCAACAGATAGATTTTGAATGTATTTTTAAACATAATTGTTTTAATGACTGATTAGCTGTGTCTTATTTCAGAGGCTGCATCCTCCAAAGAATGCAGACTATAAAGGTTCTTTGATGTCCACACAAGCCAAACTGAAATGAGACGATATAGCCTAGAGGACAGATCTCGTCACCTAACAACCATAACAGCTGCCGTTAATAAACTGTAAGAAAGATTTGTAATCACTTTTTTCAAAGTGATTTTAAAATATATTTTAAGCGATCTGAAGGTAAAGCAAGGTTTTACAAAAGCTGGAAAAATATTTCCTTTGATCCATACATGTACACATAAAAATGTAAAATCACTTTTTAGTGAGACGCTTCACATTCATTTTGTTTTATATGTGTTTAGATATCCAAGTAAAATAAAACCTAATTCATACATTTAATCCGGAGATTTCTTTTAAAAATGTCTTGCCGTTATCAGTACACAATGAATCTTGGGATGTTTGAGGCCTCAAAGGATCCACTGGTTGTGTCCTTTATTACCTAGGAAACGAAGGATGCATTTGAAGGAGCCTTCGATTTTTTTTAAATGAGCCGTGATGACGCAGCCACCTTCGGATGCATGCTTCGGAGGATGCAGCCTCTGAAATGAGACACAGCTATTGACTGATGGTGATTGTTTTTGCCACGATGACAGTACATATTTTTTTTTTCTAGTTGTTATGCAAGATATTAGTATTTAGCTTAAAGTGCAATTTAAATGCTAAACTAAGTTAATTATGCTAACTAAACAAGTTAGGCTAATTAGGGACAATGGCCGTTTGTTCTGTAGCCAATCACAAACTAAATAATTTCTTAACAGAGCTAATAATATTGACCATAGAAATTCTGACATTTATTTATTTATTTATTTATTTCAGTCAAACTAAAATAAAAAAGACTTTCTGCAGAAGAAAAATTACAATGGGAAATACTGTGCTCTGTAAAAATATCACTTTAAAAAACATGAAAAAGATTCAATCATTTCACAGGACTAATAACGTTGTCCTCAATTGTATATGATTGTTTTGTCAAAAATGGAGAGGAATCTGAACAAAATGCACAAAAGATGCATACTTATTTTGGAACACATAGATTAAGCCTTAAACTGGTTTATAGGCCTACTTCTGCGTCGAGTGATCGTCGTGGATTTATACTTTTGCGTTGTTTGTGTTCATCTGCAATAACACTTCCGAAACACTAGCTGACAGTAGGTTTTTATCTTCCTCTGTGTCGAGTTTCTTTGCAGGTAATAGTTTTTTCTGAATCCTACCTTACTGTACAAGTAGCTAAACTTGCTAATTCAGAGGCGGGGACCGACAAACGTGCAACAACTTTAATCACAAGGTAAACACAAAACTATTTCCACCTAGAGTTCCTTCGTGGGACACTTGTAAGCACTGGCTCCATCGGCTCGCAGCTCTCAGCATCGCCCACACACTAGTCACAGCTACCAAGCCAACTAATCACGACCTTCACCTCAATGAGACGGTTGCGACCTTGGTTGCGACCAATGGTTGCGACCGCGCGCCGCGAAGGCTGCGTCGGACCATACGCATGCGCTTGACGCAGAAGGAAATCAGCTAAAGGCTTAAGTTTTTAATGTTGTTTTAAGTTTTTGAGGATAGAAGTACATTCAAAATTATAATTAATAATAACGATTTTAGGGCTGCAGCGTGTTAAAGTAACTCTTTATCCAATGATTCATGTTCTAAATATTCTAAAAAGAGGGATTTTTTCAAATTATATTTTTTTGTATATAAACAGTCGTTACACATTGGATTTTCGTGGATGTCGTCTGTAAATCATAGTATCATTATTATATTTTGCTTTGACTATATTTAATACAATATGGTGTTTTTTTTAAGATTTCTTTTCTTCTATTACATGTTTGGTCAGTTAATGATGTGAATTAAAGCGTTATTTATTTTTGTACAGTTTTGTTTTCGAGTCATTCAATATTTTAAACAGAGCAAGAGGGGGGAAGGGTTCTGAGGAGCGGTCACATCATTACACAGATGCGCTCGTGCAGTGGGTCTGTGGGCTCGCGCTCCGGCAGATGTGCAGTAAGTACTCAGCTCCATTATTTCACTGAGAGACTTTACACTGCATTACTATTGTGTTTTGGAGACATATTTGTGTAGCCTAAAAGTAACAGTTACCCTGATGTCGTGGGTGTGTGTGTGTGATGCTAAGAAGAGTCATTGCTAGGTAGGCTATGTGGGGGAAGAAATTATTTGGAAACGGTTTTTGGTCAGCTCTTATTATTTGCATTTGTTTTGTGTAAAAATGTCACAATGTGTTAGTATTCATTTTTTTTTTTTTGAGAGTAATGGTTTATGTTTATAATAATAACAACCACTATTTTAAAAAGAATGATTTTAACAGGACAATTTGAGATGGTTGTTTTTTATCCATAACTTTTGAATGCAGATTTAAATGTAGTAGTAAAAAGTAATTTTTTTCAAGTCACATATAAATTCGGATATTTCATTATATTCTAGTATTTGGACGTTTTGAATGCTAAATGTTTTGAATGTTAAAGCAAGTTCCAAAAAGGGGTACAAAGGGGTTTAATTTTTTAATATTTGCCATACTGAAACTTTCATCTATGGTGTAGTTACAGGTGTCTACCATAGGCTAAAGTATGCTATGCTAATAAAGTTAGTCGTTCTTCATACGTTCATCAAATTAAACTTTTCAAAGTCTGAATTTTCTGAAATCCTTAAGGATTTACACTGGAAATATACTTGAAGCTGCAGAAAAAGTAGGCAAGACTGTTTATCTCGGTGCGATAAACTTTCTTATCATTTTCGGATTATATATGCATACTAATTTTGGGTTATCCTTACATTGTAACTTTATTGTCCTGATCTATGCTCCATGCCTGAATATGATGTGTTTGCTTTGTTGAGGAATGTTCTAAGATACTCCATTAGCAGGAATTTCCTTCAGTCCTGAAGGCTTGCAAGCAGTCGCCAATCAGATAGAGCACTGCTCTGGAAATGAGGGGAAATTAAGCATGGCTGCTACAGTTCTTGAAGCACAGACTGAAGCTCTTACTTACTGTACAAGACATGTTGTTCTTTGTGACAGTGATTAAACTGTTTGCAAAACAATTTTGAAAGAGATTTAGAATTTGGGGTAAAAATCATCAAAATTAAAATTTTTTAAATAGAATCAAAACTATGCTATGTATTTTGTCCTCATAGCTAAAATTGATAGTCCAATCAAGGTAATTCAGAGAAAAAAAGATTTTTGTCTTGGATGTCTTCAGTCTGAAATACACTCACCGGCCACTTTATTAGGTACACCTTACTAGTACTGGGTTGGACCCACTTTTGTTTTCAGAACTGCCTTAATTCTTCGTGGCATAGATTCAACAAGGGACTGAAGATATTCCTCAGAAATGTTGGTCCATATGGACATGACCGCAGCACGCAGTTGCTGCAGATTTGTCGGCTGCACATCTATGATGTGAATCTTTTGTTCCACCACATGACAAAGGTGCTCTATTGGATCGAGTTCTGGTGACTGTGGAGGCCATTTAAGTACAGTGAACTCATTTTCATGTTCAAAAAACCAGTCTGAAATGATTCACGCTTTATACTAGCATTACTAGTAACTTCTGATTCAAGTTGTGTGGCAAGCTGTTTTTACTTAAAATAAATATATTCCAGTTATAGAGTAGATTCAGTTCTATCAACAATTCCAGTTATAATTCTACAGCAGTTTGTATTGGCAACTAAAGATTATTATAAATATTTTCAAGCTCTCTCTGATCTTAAATTACATATTATATTTCCTCGAAAGGGCAACCCAGTGGCGCAGTAGGTAGTGCTGTTGCCTCACAGCAAGAACGTCGCTGGGTCGCAGGTTCGAACCTCGGCTGGGCTGGGTCAGTTTGCGTTTCTGTGTGGAGTTTGCATGTTCTCCCTGGGTTTGTGTGGGTTTCCTCCGGGTGCTCCGGTTTCCCCCACAGTCCAAAGACATGCGGTACAGGTGAATTGGTGAATAAGCTAAATTGTCCATAGTGTATGAGTGTGAATGTGTGTGTGGAAGTTCCCAGAGATGGGTTGCAGCTGGAAGGGCATCCGCTGCGTAAAATCGTGCTGGATAAGTTGGCGGTTCATTCCGCTGTGGCGACCCCGCAAGGGACAAAGCCGACAAGAAAATGAATGAATGAATTTCCTCGAAAAAGGGTGACGTGGTGGCGCAGTGGGTAGCACGTTCCCCTCACAGCAAGAAGGTCACTGGTTCGAGCCTTGGCTGGGTCAGTTGACATTTCTGTGTGGAGATTGCATGTTCTCCCCGTGTTCACGTGGGTTTCCTCTGGGTACTCCAGTTTCTCCACAAGTCCATAGACGGAGTCTGGATGAAATGTCAATTTTTGTCAATGTATGCTAAAATTGACCGTTGTGTGTGTGGATGTTTTCCAGTGATGGGTTGCCGCTGGAAGGACATCCGCTGCATAAAAATGCTGGATAAGTTGGCGGTTCATTCCGCTGTGGCGACCCCCGAATAATAAAGGGACTAAGCCAAAAAGAAAATGAATGAATGAATTTCCTCGAAAAAAGCTTTTATACATTTGATGAAATGTAGTCTTGTGAATGATTCTACACATTTTCTTACCAAATCCCATCTGTGGTAGTTTTTTTTCTTTTGGTTTATGCTGTGTGTTGAAGACAAAGATATATTCTTTGTGGTGACTAGAATAATCCTAATTGGTAACTAAGGTGTTCAGATGGTAAGGTGTTAGTTGTTGTGTGTAGGCCAACATATATGGGATTTTTATAAGCCAACAAAATTGCACATCTGGAGATCCAGTTAGATGTGATCATATCCATATGCTTTCATCGTGTTTGATCATTAAAAAACATGGCACTGTGGATTGTTTACATGGTATGGAACATATGCAGCTGTGTTATAGACAAGGTCAGTATGTAAAATTAATCAAAGGAATTGGAAGAGAGCCTCAAAGCCATGTGTTTACCATATACAATGCGTTGCTCATTGCCACATGGTTGTCTGTCAGCATCTGAATGTTTGCCAGTGGGAAATACAGTCTTTGTCAAGGTCCAGATTGCACCATAATGAAGGTTTACTGGTTGTAAAGTGAGACTTGGTTAGTAGTGATTTGCTAATGTTATGACATCACCTTTACCTGGTATTCACTGTGCCTTTGTTGTTTATACAAGTATGAAAGTACTGTAGCATAATATGACTCTTCCTCATTGCTTGTTTGTGCAATTGTTTATTTTCCATGTGTCAGTGATTTCTGATGGAGGATGCATTGGCATGCTACCTGAATCCAAAATCAATATATGACTTTAAGCCAATAAGTAAAGGATAATGTACCTCCAGCCGGTTGTTCTCGCATAATGAAGCCCGATATCAGCAGCTCAAAGTGGAAGCAAGATGGCATCACAATGTCAAGCACAGTGGCGTGATAGATAAGCATATAAATATATTTACTAACATTCAAGATGATTCGTAGTACCCAGATGAGCCTGTGTTTTTAGTTTCAGTGGTTGTTATTGGAGATTATTGCACTCATCTTTCATGCTGCCATTCTTGACTGTTTGGCGCCATCTTGTGACTGAACAGTATATAGGTTAATGTAGGCTGCATCAAGCTGTTCCTAAATTAAAGAGAGTTGGTAAATTATTGTTGCTCAGATCAATGGGTAAGGTCTGATTCTTTCATTTTGTGACAAGTAGTCATTTAATAAGCAGTATAATGTACATCTAGGTGGTTGTTTTCACAGAATAAAGCCCTTCAGTCTTATATAACTGCCCAATTCGCATCATAGATCTACTAAATGTATATTAAACAGTACATAACATACCTTGGAATGTTGTAATTAACCAATCAACAATTCCAGAGAGCCGTATAATAATAAATAATTACATCATGCTTTTAACATCGTTGTTAAAACTAACATTAACTTAAATAGCTTAGGGTGCTTTCACACCTAGACTTTTGTTCCGGAACCTGGCGCGTTTGCCCAGTTAGCGCGGTTCGTTTGGCGGTTCGTATGTGAACAGGGCAATCGCGCTCTGAATCGCGCCAAAGCAATCGCTCCGAGACCGCCTGAATGAGGTGGTCTCGGCTCGATTGAAACGAACCCTGGAGCGGATCGATTGTAGTGAGAAAGCGATACGATCCGAGCCCGCCTATATCACAGTGTTTTATAAACATGTAATAGGCATACGGCTATATGAAGAGAGAATTATGAGTAGATTATGAGTCATTGCAGACATCCGAAGTCTCCCGGAAGTTCCGGGAATCTCCCGTAAATGCACAGAGACTCCCGGATGCCCGCAAACGAGTGATAATCTCCCGGAAATCGCGCGTCTTCCTCCCGGTCCTCAAAATACGTCGCGCACCCTTCTCATCACCCCTCCCCACCGCATGCATCCCTCCTCGCTTTTCAGACATGTCGCGCGCACGCTGTCAAACACCACCAAACCACCCCCGACAGCTGAGAGGGACTCTGCAAAATAAACTGTGAAACTCTGACCAATGTGAGGAGAGTTTACTCACATGTGACTTGTTTTAGCTCTTTCTGTCCGTTTAGAAACTTTGCCGTGTGAAAGCGAACCGCGCCAACAACAAAGAGCAACAATGTAACAATTTTAATCCCTGTTTCGGAACAACTGAATCGATTCACAGGTGTGAAAGCACCCTTAGGGTGCTTTCACACCTAGACTTTTGTTCCGGAACGTGGCGCGTTTGCCCAGTTAGCGCGGTTCGTTTGGCATATGTGAACAGGGCAATCGCGCTCGGAATCGCGCCAAAGCAATCGCTCCGAGACCGCCTGAATGAGGTGGTCTCGGCTCGATTGAAACGAACCCTGGAGCGGATCGATTGTAGTGAGAAAGCGATACGATCCGAGCCCGGTTACATCACAGTGTTTTATGGATATGTAATAGGCATATGGCTATATGAAGAGAGAATTATGAGTAGATTATATGAGTCATTCCAGACATCCCAAGTCTCCCGGAAGTTCCGGGAGTATCCCGCAAATGCACAGAGACTCCCAGATGCCCGCAAACGAGTAAACGCAAATCTCCCGGAAATCGCGTGTCTTCCTCCCGGTCCTCAAAATACGTCGCGCACCCTTCTCATCACCCCTCCCCTCCTCGCTCTTCAGACATGTCGCACGCACGCTGTCAAACACCACCAAACCACCCCCGACAGCTGAGCGGGACTCTGCTAAATAAACCACGAAACTCTGACCAATGTGAGGAGAGTTTACTCACACGTGACTTGTTTTAGCTATTTTGGTCCGTTTAGAAACTTTGCAGTGTGAAAGCGAACCGCGCCAACAACAAAGAGCAACAATGTAACAATTTTAATCCCTGTTTCGGAACAACTGAATCGATTCACAGGTGTGAAAGCACCCTTAGTCTCATTTATTCAGTTCCTCAGATCGATGGAATGCTGAAATGAGATATGATATGATGTCCTGCTAGTATTTGTGTCAATCTTGACTTCTGAGAGCATAAAGTGGGACACAAGCATGAAATAAACGTGAAGGTGAAGGTTTGGTGATATGTCATGGCCTCTGCATGTCTTTGATTTTTTCATTTTGTCAACTCTCTTCACGGTTTAATTACTTCAATGTGCTTGCTATTTGATCCCCCTTTCCTTTTACTCTTTAACATATGGCACACACAACAGGTTTCTCACTCATCATGTTTGATCTCTCTTTTGAAAGTTTGGGTATTGATTGTTTAGTCTGTCCAGATGTCTGTTTTATCAAAACTGTTGACATAATGGACTAATGGACATAAAGAGGGCAGCAACCTTTTTTTCAGTCGTTGCGTCATACAGTATATTTGGGCATATACTATGGGTGTAATTTAGTGTGAGGGTAAATTTAAACCTGGCTACCACAGTTTGCTTTAATTTAGGAAATTGTAATATACTATAGGTCAGGGGTTCTCAAAATGGGGTGTCACAGGACAATAACAGGAGGTCACTTGGTGATTTCCAAAAGTCAAATAAATTTGATTAAATTAAACTATTAGAATTGCTATATTTTAACCATAATCCACAGAAGATAAAAATAGTCGTTTTTAATAGTAAAAAACAACAACATGCAAATAAAAAGCCATCAGCCTTTAAATTATTTTTTCATAGGATCAGTGTGTTTACCTTAGATTAACAACACAGCAATAGTGTCAGCTGCAGCAGATTGATTTTATATCACCAGGTTAAACTTTCTGACACCTTTATGGCAATCAACACATTAAAAATAAATACAGGCCACAACTGAATATTGAGAATGATCTCTGAGTGGCGGTCTCCAAAATCAAACCAAGAATGGACTGACTTGTGCTGAAAACATTGTGTTCACCAGTCTCTTTAGTTGAGGTTAAAATTAAATTAAACAAATTAATAAATTACTATAAAAATGATATGGTTGTTAGACTGTTGTCTTATTTGTGTTGTCAATATGCTCATGTTTATATAGGTCTATTGCTGTGTGAGCAACGTTTGTATATTTATAACCACCTACGAGGAATTTGGGGGTAGCGAGTCACTTGCATTGTTATTTTATGGGTTGCGGGCTGAAATTTTTGTTGAAAGTGTAATCTAAAAGTAAAAACCATAGGACATGTTTATACAACAAAGGTACACCTAAAACTGAAATGTTTTTCCTTTGCATTTTTAAAACTCTATATCGTGAGCAGCAGAAACATAGTCTGACTTTATTTTGGTTGTAAAGTACATGCCTATAGAATGAAGGCATAATATGGATGCACATGACATCATTGTTTTCACAAATTATTGTTTTGTGTTTATGTAGAGGTTATGGCACTATCACATCAAACTGTTCTTTTTGATTAACCATTTCATGCCAAATTTGGGGAAGTCAGCTTTAATGCAGTTTCATTTTCAACTATGGTGCTAATAATGGATCTCTCTGGAATGTTATACAAATGCGTCAGTTGTTGCCCTTTTCTGATATTTACTTCACTGAACAACAAAAAAGAAATAAATAGATAGCGCGCTTTGTGGCGTCACGGTGGCGCAGTGGGTAGCATAATCGCCTCACAGCAAGAAGGTCGCTGGTTTGAGCCCCGGCTGGGTCAGTTAGCATTTCTGTGTGGAGTTTGCATGTTCTCCCTGTGTTCGTGTGGGTTTCCTCCGGGTGTTCCTGTTTCCAAGACATGTGGTATAGATGAATTGAATAAACTAAATTGGCTGTGGTGTATGTGTGAGAATGTGAGAGTGTATGGGTGTTTCCCAGTACTGGGTTGCAGCTGGCAGGGCATCTGCTGTGTAAAACATATGCTGGATAAGTTGGTGGTTCATTCCGGTATGGCGACCCCTGATAAATAAAGGGACTAAGTCAAAGAAAAATGAATGAATAAATGAATAGCGGGCTTTCACTCAGCAAGCTAGAGAAGCTGGCAGCCAGGAAAAAGAGTACCAGTCCAACATGGTTCACATTTGTCTAAATTCTGTGCTGAAAATGGTTTGTCAATTCTCTCTTCACTTTTAATTATGCATGCTATTTGTTCACATGGAAATACAACTGAAATCATTGCTGTTTAGATGTAAGAGCAAAACACATCAAAAGTGTTTTAGTTTATACATCAAGAACAAAAATCATGAAAAAAGTCACCTTTTGCACAAAAATTATTAAAGCAATTTAATTTAATTTAAACTATTTTCGGCATTGATAACAATATAAACACGTGTTAGAATTAACTCTGAAGGATTATGAATAGATATTTATTAGAATAGAATATTTATTTACTCAGTTAAAAAACAGTGACTTTTATCATTTATTTAAAAAGTCTTAATCTGTTGCAAATGTCTTTCATTCTCCTCTGCTTGCTAAGAGCAAAGTGTTTCAAGAACAGCACACCACATCAAAGTGACTGCAGCGTCCGGCTCAACAGTGCAGCTCATAAATCAATTAAACAGACGGCGTGACATTGAAGCATTGCTAAAAGAGGTCATTGGCATGCAGATGCAAAACACAAATAACTAAATAAAATATCACAATTTCTTTCTCTTTATGCTCCACATGCGTTGGTTCGCCTACTCTCAAAGGAGGAAGTAATAGCTTTGTAAAACACAATAAAGATCTGTATTTGGAAAGCCTGGAGCAAGTTAGTATCTTAATCAAAGAGTTGTCTTAGAAAGAATTTTGTATTAGAGCAAATTGCCTAAAACATATGGGCTCCATGTGTCTCTCATGTGTGATTTCATTATAGAAGGTTTTTTTATTAAGCAGAAGAGCAGAGAATACAGATTAAAAGGGATTTCCTTTGAGCTCCTGCTTTGGGACAGAAAGCATATTTGAGACATTATTTGGATTTGTACTTTCAAGAGTGGACACAGACAGAAGCGAACAGATGTGTTGATTGTTGCATGCTAGAGATAGCAGTATGGAACTGAGTTCATAAAAATAACCATTATATATGCTCACCATTATATTCTTGATTGTCTTGACCATCTTAACACAGCAGCGTTTTGTCAATTAGGAGCAATTTAAATAGCAATTAGTCAAATATATATAGCAATTAGTAGCAATTTGATTGGCTGAGGCAGATGACATTGTTTTGAAACCATCTTATTGAAATAATGTAGTGCCGGTTTACATGCGAAATGATAACCTGGCAAGACAAGTAAACTGCATTTACAGGACTTTATTGATAAGTAATCCATGTTGACTTCAAAACACAATAGTTTGCATATCCAACTTGGTGAATGTCATTTATTAAGCTACGGTCACACTAGAGTTTGGCGGGATTAAACAAGATGATTAGACATTTAAAAATGCGAGCGATTGGTTCATATTTTTACATTTCTGTCCAGAGTGGTTATGTTTTGGTCTTTGATTGGTCTCACGCAGTCAAGTGATGCGATTTTGCAGGTCAGAGTTCACCAAGCTTGAACTTTGCAATGCAGCGACCTGCGAAAACTTGAAACTAAAGGGAGAAAAGTGCAGTGTACCGCAGCTTTATGTTGTTGTCACACCCTTGGCTCGTTCCTGCAGCTCCAATTACCGCTCTTCCTCACCATCCACCACTCACCACACCCGTGAACAATCACCGATTACTGATTACCCGCACCTGCAATCACCATGCACTATATATACTCACCTCCTTCATTCCCTCACTGGCTGGAATCGACGTCAGATGGTTCTCCTCAATGACTACATTTACATGGACACCAATAATTAGATTTTAATGCGATTAAGACAATACTCTGATTAAGAGACTACCATGTAAACAGTGATTTTTGATTAATTTAATCAGATTAAGGTCATAATCGAACTAAAGAGAAATCGAATTAAGACGTGTGGAGTAGGGTTGGGCGATGTTGACCAATTTAGCATCGTACGATGTCTAATGTGAAACATCGCGATGGACGATGGCATCGTCTTCATAGGCTGAGGTGAATTAATTATTTATGAATAATTAATTCATTCATAACGAATTAATTATTTGTAGCCTATTGTTTCAACTACCTGATCTTTGTTTTACCAATAACCAAATCATAAATAAATAAAGATAAGTTACACACAAATTACCACCTGTCAATCACTTTTTCCGCGGGACTCTGGCATGAGAAGGCAGAATGATCCGTGTCAGTCATTTGTTTGGTGCGGTGGATGGCGGAGGGGTGTCGCGGACGAAAGTGAAGAGGGTTGGGGAGTTGCGGAAGAAAGTAAAAATGAACAGCGGACAGGGGAGGAGGGCGGTTGAGGAGGGAGATCGGTAAAATGAGGTGCCGGGTCAGATTTTAGAGGTACCGGATCCTGCATGTTCCGGCACAAATGAAGCCCTGGATAGATACAAGATTAATTAAATATCACGTTTAACAACTATAGTGAGACGCGATCCAGCGATACATCCTTGATCAACTGTCCGATGTACACTGTTCTCTGGAGCTCAGACGAGCACACGACAGTGTGTGTGTCTGTGGCTGTGTGTGTGGGTGTGGTCACGTGATGTGCGTTTTTAGCGGACGGAGGGCTGTTCAGAAATGCTAGGTGAAACGCCAGTGTGGACGTGGGTCATTTTCATTCTAAAAGGATATTTTAAAACTAAGCTGTATTAGTGTAAACGGGGCCTGAGTGTGCGGGGGCGGGGTGGAGGATCGGCAATGCCGGCTCAGCATCGTGATGTCTATCGGCCATCGGCGATGGACGACGGGATCGTCTATCGGCCCAACCCTAGTGTGGAGTATGATTTTAGTCACATTATTGAAGAGCAGTACAGGCATGTAAACACCTTAATCGAACTATTACTGTCATGTAGGACTTTTTGCCGCGTTTTGCAACAGGATAGTCCACACACACACACACACACGCACACACACACACACACACACACACACACACACACGCACACACACACACACACACACACACACACACACACACACACACACACACACACACACACACACACGGTTGTTTGACACTCTTTGCACCTACCCAGTCAGTGCAGACCACAGACACCTGCGTCGTGAAATGCGGAGGTTTTTTTTCTTCCATTCAGTATGCGGTATGATCTTTCGTTAAAACAACATTTCCAGCAGTTCATAGTTGCATCCAATATCTCGTTTGTCACGGAGGGCGTGCGTGAAATGTTTGTGAATGAAAGTGAAAGTGCCAAATTGCAGTTAGTCGACAAATTAAAAATGAAACGCTCTAAATGACATGAAACGCCGGAGGAAATGCGGATAGCTCGGTGACGCAATGATATTAATCGAATTATGTGCTATAACATGTAAAACGCGATCATGAAAGGAACATTCAAAAAGCAGCTCGTGTAAACACCTTAATCTTATTATTGTCTTAATTAGATTAAAGCAAATCATTTGATTACTGATGTCCATGTAAACGTAGTCATTGACCCTCCCTCTCCTTCTCGAACTCTTCCACGGATGTCCTTCTTATCCTGTGGATGCAAACACAGCTGCTCAAGGGACGTGACTAAGCTTTGATGGTGTATTACTGAAGATCTGAAACTTGCCTTATAAACTGTGTGTGAGATCGCTCACCCTCTGCTACACCACTTACCTGCTTCATCTCTCAGCATTGCACTAATAAATACCCTTAAAGATTTATCCATCTTTGTCTTCCTTTTGTGACCGTGACATGATTCCAGCAGTGATTGAGGCTGCAGGAACGAGCTGAGGGTGTGACAGTTGTTTGCCACGTTAAATGATTAAAAACTAAAGTATCACACCATGTCAGTGGAAATTGTATGGCTCATATATTTTCCTCTCAAGATGCAGCTATATCACTTCTGCTTATGCTGCATGAGAAGAGAACACATTTTTATAATTTTTGGGGTCAAGAAAGCATCTTCATTTGTGGTATATTTCCTTCTCCCTTACTACAAAATAATTGCGCTGTCTGGATGCACCTAATTCCACAGTAAGGACATGTTCCTGTCACATATCACACATGCACATGCAGTGAACTGACAGAAAACAGTCTAATGTGTTTACCTTGGTTTAAAGGCAGGGTAGGTTATTTGGTTTAAAAACAGTTTTTGTTATGATGGTTAAAATCTCTTCACATATCAAAAGCGCTCATTAAGTTAAGTGGTCTAAATGTAACATATATGTATTAATATCATCTGTGTAAGGCATAAGACCAGCAAAAACCTTGTCTAATCAAAATGTTCAGTCCAAACATTACAAAAGGCTGTCCTGGAAATATATGGATTTGCATACCTCCATACACCCAGCTCTATGCTGCCAGTACACACAGGCTGGATATGTCATCAGTGCATTTGCACTATACAGACACTGATTCACTATTAAGTTACTGGTGTAATTTCTCAGAACCACTAGAACAGTGCTATATATTTTGCTGACTTATATATTTACATTATTCAAAATGTTTCGAAGAATGTTCATTTCCAGAGAAATAAGCAATTTTAATGAGTGAAGTGGACCACATGTGGTCACACAAATTATATCATACTCTCTCGATTTCAGGTTTGATCTCATGGAAAACAGGGAAATAAAAGCAGTTAATCCAAAAATGTTATTTTCCTCACCATTTACCCACACTTAAGTGGTCTTAAACCTTTAGGAATTTCTTTTTATTATTATTAAAATAATACAAGATATTCTGAAGAATGTTGGAAACCCACAGTCATTGACAATTATATTAGAAACAAAACATACTATGGAAGTCAATGGCTCCTTCTTTCTAACATTCTTCAGTATATCCGTTTATACAACCGTTCTGTCTGGTTCTTGAATCCGATTGGCTGATAGCCGTGCGATATTCTGCCAGTAACAGCACTCATACCGCCTCTTCACCCTTGTGTATTACTCCGCCCACATACAGTGACAAGCAGAGGACACTCTACAGTTTGACAAATATTGTTGCTGTTGGACAACATAATGTACTTTTGAGGCTTTTTTAGTGGAGAATATAGTTGTTTAGATTGCAGTAATGCAGTTTATTTTTAAGAATAGTACCTATTTTAAAATATTTATAATTTCTGAGAGAGGGCGCATCGGCGGCCATTAGCCTGTCTTTGAGAAAAGACAATTGACGATGTTCATCCACAAGTTGACGACAGAGACTGCATAATAAGCCTAAGAGAAAAACAGCGTAATTTCAAACTACAGCTGATCAAATCATTATTAAACAGCTAAATGACTTTATAAGTCAATCTCTCTCTTATGTTGTAGTGCTGTATTTATACCACAGTAATATTGTGATCTCCCGGTTGCAACAGGAAGTTACTGGGAAATCTCTGTAGACTGAGATGGCATTTCATGCTGTTCAACCTTATAATAATAAATTGTGAGCAAAATCACCTGTTTTGTCATCACTTTAGACATTACAGTACAGAATTATTCAAATACTAGCTCTAAAGTAATGTTATTGAATGAGAACGGTTCCTGTTGTTCTGACGTCAGCTGCAGATGTGAACGAATGGAGGAAGAAAGTTCCTCTTACAAAAGGGTTTTGAGACCATGTGTTTGATTTTCTTTTTTAATATACACGATTATGCCATCGAACTGTTGTATAATATCATCACTGGTGAGAAACTAACGCCTCCCACCAGTGCCGATATACAGCCACATCACACTGCTACTCGTGTGATATTGCTCATATATCAAGCCAGAACTCAAACTGGCATTAAACAAGTTTAGGGTGGTAATATATTTTTTTGGGTGAACTATTATTGTAACATGCATTGTCTGTTTATTAAGTGTAATCCAATTAATGTATATTATGCAAATGCTTGTAATCTATGTATATGCACTTATTGGAAATACTATGAAAACCCTAACCCTATAACCATAACCCTAAATTGCAACTCTCAATCAGCAAAATGGTCCTTCACCAGACTCTAACCCAGTTTTCTCTGTGTTCCACTGTACGACACTGTACAAGGTGAGCTACCGAACAAACTGACCACTCCAGAAAAGCCATATAAGCGGGTGAGGCAAACGTTGTTTTGTGCTTTTTTTTTGGTGCTGTGTGAAAAAACCATGCAAAAACAGTCCTTTATCCTTTGATAACATGGCCCTGTAAATGTCTAGTATAGTATATAGTATAGTATATAGTATAGTGACATAGCGAAGCCTTCATTTTAAACAGAAACTGCCAGCAAATGTAAACAGATGCACGTATTTGCATTTTCCATTTGATTCCACTGCTGCCATTCAGAGTCTTTACAGGAAGCATAGAAGCTCTACAACATTATGTTTTGTATTTACTTACTTGTTTAACCAACCCAATACAAAAATATTAGCCAGAGGAAGTCTGACATGTAGGGGTTTTTGGGTCTCGTCTTTAAGTGGTTTTGTTTTTCTTTTTTGTGCCAGGAACAGACTGGCATTCCTTTCTTCTCACCACATGAAAGAGTTGGGATCTTGCACTGTGAGAGCTCCATGGTCTAGACAGGCCCTCATTTGACCTTATATTTCTCAGCTGGTCTGTGTGTGAAACATGCTCTATGCTGTCAGTCCAAAACAAACATTTCTGAACAGGAAAAAATAAACACTTTTGTTTGTCTCAATGTAGTAGATAATTTATGTGATCATTGTTCATGCTTTTGGTTTATTTGGGTAGCAGACAAATAGACAGATGGATGCTTTTCAGCACTTTTTTCAAATGTATTATTTTTTGACAAAACAGTGAGTCATTGATTGATATTTATGACACTGGTTGTTAGTGATCTGGAAATTGATATCACATATAATGCATTTATTTGTTTAGAAATGTAATCTGTTATGGATTTATTCATTTCCAAATACCATAAAATAATAATAATATTTTTTATTTTACATTTTTCTGTATTTCTTTGAATACTTACTGTATGGTTTTCAAATTTTATTATCATTTTATAAATAATATGTATGTATCATAATAATTTATTCCGGTTTCAGGACAATGGGGAAGGCACAGACATTTCTTTTTGTTTTTCTCTTTGCATCCTGTTTCCTTGTGAGCACTGCACAGCCATCAGGTAAATCCAGACTTTTATCCAGACAAATATTTGCATTTAAATACTTTATAATGCAGAATGTAATAAACAGAATTGTTTCAAGTCATTTTCTAAAGCCAAAATATATATATAAAACTGACTGTATTTTGTGATGTTTTTGGTTGAAATGTTATTTAAGCATGGCCAAATGCCCTCAGAAAATGAATTGATAATAATGCTGAAAATGTTATGAGTTTAGGGTTTGTTTAAAGTCAACACAGACTCATTGTGAATACGTAACCCTGTCTACATTTCTGGAGAGCGAGAATTGTGTAGCTAGAGGTACGAATAGCTGAATTTCATCTTTAAAACGAACGCTACGGTGTGGTACGGCGCCGCCGATGGCTTCTGTTCCATTTCACGCTACCAGCTGACCGCTTAGCTCCGTGTAGAAGTAAATAACAGGGTGAGAATGTCGTAGGATCTGAAAATGTGGTAAAAACCTGGTGGCCACATGGGCTTTTTCTGGATTGCTTGTGAAAACGTTGTCGGTTGAGTTTTGGAAAGGCAGTGGGCATGTTACTCAGTGCTTTTGAAAACACTATCAGTTGGGTTTAGGGAATTGGGTGGGTGGGGTTATCGGTTGGTGGGTCAGTCAGTCGACAGCGCCCTCTGGTGGATTTACGCGAGAAGAGCAGGAGTGAATGGCACGCGCAAAAACAAAAAATGCTCCTGGGACGTATTTTTTCGCTCTCCAGAAATGTATACAGGGGTACGTATCCACAATGAGTCTTGGGTTGTTTAAAGTAGAGTTGACCAGGTAGAAGATACTTTGATTAATCGTTTTTATTCTCATGTTGTTTTTCTAAAATCATATTTATACTGCTGTTCAAACATTTGGAGTCACTACATTTTTAATCTTTGAATAAAAGTGATACTTTTATTCATCAAGGATGCATAAACTTTTACATTGTCACACCAAATCTATTCCTAATTAAAGCTGTTTTGAATTTTGAAATCTCTATTCATCACAGTTTACAAAAAAATATTAAGCAGCATAACTATTTTCAACATTGATAATAGTAATAAATGTTACTTGAGCATCAATCTGCATATTAAAATGATGGAAATTAAACATCATGTTACATTAAACCTTATAATAAATTATATTATATTTTACAGTTTTTACTGCATTTATTTAATGTATGAACATAAAAAAAATCTCCAGATGTTAAAATCCTTATATGTGTTATGAGTTTATTGATATACGGTTTATTTTACTGTCATTCATAGGATGCCTGGATGAAAATCCACCATATGACATTGTATTCCTTGTGGATAGTTCCAGCAGCATCGGCACACGAGACTTTCGCGAGGTAAAGACGTTCATGCACACTTTTGTGGACGGTTTGGAAATTGACACCAAAAAGGTACAAGTTGGCGTTGTTCAGTTCAGCACGGATCCCCACAAAGAGTTTCTGCTGGGGGAATATGCTAACAAAGCGGAGCTGTTCAGGAAAATAGACAACCTTCCATACCGAACCGGAGGCACATATATGGGAAAAGCCATGAATTTCCTTAAGGACAATTACTTCACAAGTGCGGGTGGAAGCCGTGTCAGTGAAAAAGTGCCTCAGATTGTAGTGGTGATTACAGATGGAGACTCAGCCGATGATATAAAGGGACCAGCTGAAGATCTGCGAAAGAAGGGTATTATCATCTTTGCCATTGGTGTCGGTTCTACCAATATGACCGAGCTGAAGGCGATCGCCAGCACCCCACCTGAGCGTTTTGTGGTTAATATCGACAACTACCAAGCATTGCAAGGACTGACGACCACTATGAAGGAGACAGTGTGTGTCTTGATGAGGGATCAGGGGAAAGGTAAAGTACATTTTGGAACCCTGTTTTGTAAGTCCACAACTTTGTTTACATCTGAGCTGTGGCAAAAAAAAATAAATCAATCCTGCATTGATAGTGAGATTTCCAAAATGCACTGATATTCTCTTTTGAATTGATTCTGAGCATAGATTTAAACAGCATATGGTGCTATAGGCTAGTTTTTAACTGTAAACTCAAACGCTCATGAAGAAGAACACTTCTCACTGCGTCCCAAATGGCACACTGTACACTATGCACTCATGCACTATGTACTTGCAATTACACACTCAACAGCATAGTATATGTATGTAGTGTTGCCCAAATGGAGCACTGTTTTTTTACTAAGCGGAAATTCAAACCATTTCACTGATGACGTTTGTCAGTTGCCAAATTAGAGAAATAAATGACCAAAGTACCAAATAATAGCTGCCGTGAAAATTACCGCATTCACCATTGGGAGGCGCTATAATCACTCTCGTAGGAGAATTTTGCTTTTCACAATCCAAAATAAATAAAGCTATCCAAAATGTGTGCCCGAAAGCTCCGCCCCTTCCGATACGTGAGCAAAACTACGGTCGTTGAGTGCGTGAAGTGTCCATGGTTGCGTCCGAAACCGCATACTTCCATACTATATAGTACGCTAAAATCAGTATGCGAGCCGAGTAGTATGTCCGAATTCATAGAATTCGAAAATCAGTATGCGAGATGACTTACTACTTCCGGCGCGATTCTGAAGTGCGCATCCCATGCATGCTGCGCTATCCCATGATGCCCCGTGAGAGAATTCATGAATGGGAGTGAAGCGACGTAACTAACGCATGTAGGTCACATGATCATGACAAAATGGCGGATGTAGTACGTTCGAATTCCATTCATACTTCTTACATTCATACTGTATAGAATGTACTTTTCTAACGGCTGAGTAGTATGTTTAAATGCAGTACCTACTGAGTAGTAGGCGGTTTCGGACGCAGCCCATCATTACACACTTCATTTTACCGGTTGAATGAGTGCATCATCCGGGTAATTAAAGTGCACTTATTGTGTTGTAGGTGGATCCTTTTCACATTTCCGAGTTTCACAGTAGCGAAGGTCATACTAGTTGGAAAAACTTATAGCGCAGTGAATGGTAGAGCACAACAAATAATTTTTGTACAATCCTATTTTGCTGAAAAAAGAAAAGAAGGACACCACGATGATGTTATAAAGACTTTCAGAAAAAGGAAAAAAATAGTGTGAGACTGATAACGGCAGAAGTGGCGAGAGAAGAACAACATCACAGAAGAGAGAACAACATTAAATTTACTGTCCTGGGTCCTGTTTCAGAAAGGAGGTTATGTGAAAACTCAGAATATTTTAACCCTGAAATGAGAGAAACTCTGGGTTTTCCGTTTCAGAATGGCAGGTTTGTCAAACTCGAAAAAGCAGGGTAAGTCAAGCCTGTTTCTGAAAGAGAGGTAACTTTAACTCAGTTAAAGTGGTAACTTACTCTGTGAACCTAACCTGGTCAGGAGCAGGTTTTATTCTCTAAACTCAGAGTTTCTGTCGGTCTCCTCCACTTTTTTAAAGACAAAGTGGTATTTCTCGCCTTAGCCTTACGTTTCCACCCACCTATTTTAATACTCATATTGGATATGCGCATACACTCTAAAAAATATTGTTTAGACCAAACAAAAAAAATTAACGCAACAGTTTGCATCAATATATTCAAGTTAAAACAACATCTAACAAAATGAAGTTCAGACAACAAACTTTATTATGTTAGCCAAATGGCCTTTTCCTATTCAATCAGTGGCACTTTTACATAGCATAAACTCCATTTTTTAAGTTGAGTACTCAAAAAATTAAGTTGTTTCAACTCCTTTTTTTAAATTAAAATTTAAAATAAATCCAGTGTTATGTACTGAATTTCCATAATTATACATGCAAGTTTTCAAGTTTAGAACTTCAAATAAATTAAATAGGTGAAATTGTTAATTGTATGTTTTTAAATTTACTGTTCATTTAGTTGCTTGTAACAAATACATTCAACAACAACATTTTTGATTTCCAGTAATTTTTTTGTTTTGTTTTAAACCACAGTTTTTCAGTATTTTACAAAACAAAAATATGTACTGTCTCATATAAACAGTATGAAAAATAACAAAAAACATCAGCGTGTGGACTTAAAAATACAAAACAACATAAAGAGCAAAATCTACTCTGAAATAAGTAGACTTCAGAAAATAATGTTCTTGAGACGCATTACTTTTGCACTGGGCTTCAGTCCATCAAGTTCGAGAAACTTTACAAGTATATTTAAGTGCCTTGAGGTAGTTCAGATTCAGAGTATATATTATGCCCATCAGCAGACCACAGCACCTTGAAATATCCATTCCATTTAGGATTTTTATGCCCTCAACTATGATGGTTTTTATCTTGTGGTTCAATTCCAAAGTAGACTGATCACCAATAATGGCAATTGTCATTACTTGCCTTCTTTTTAAGGTCCTCCTCATTAAGGTCCTTCTCAAATTCTTGTGTATTTTTGTAAAGCAAGAAAAAAACTTTTTTGAGTCAAAAA
This sequence comes from Danio kyathit, assembly GCA_903798195.1. Taxonomy (NCBI): domain Eukaryota; kingdom Metazoa; phylum Chordata; class Actinopteri; order Cypriniformes; family Danionidae; genus Danio; species Danio kyathit. Next base: position 46,508,343 of record LR812534.1, read on the forward strand.
ACACTGCTAACATCAACTGTATTTACCAGGAGTAGCCAACACTGGAATGGAGAACATTGATTTGGAAATTAAATAAAACTTAGATATGAGTTTTATTTAATTAAATGTAAAATGTCCTTGGTGCCAAACAGTCTGCCGAAAAACTTGTCCAGACTTGCTTCTTGCTTGTTCAGAGGGGGAGGAGCTCTGAAATCCAGAACTCCATTTTTGTAGAAAAATTGAATTATCAACCCAATTTCTTTGGGTTGCTACTAGATAAATATTGTTTCAAACTAATTGACTGACATATTTACCCTTAAATTAGCTGCATTTTTTAGTTGATGTAACTAGCAATATTTTCCTGTTGTGAAAACCTAATAAAATTATTTTGACAACTTAAAAGTTTTAATCTAATCGGCAATTTAGAATTTTTAAGTTACAACAATGTATTAAACTATGTAGTGGTAACAGACCTCTTAAGTAATTTTTTAGAGTGTAAAAACTATTGATGGAAACGTCATGATGCAAATAACTTTTGAAAATACTCATAAAAAAACATGCTCATAATATCTGAGTATTATAAACTTTTATTCAATAAGAAAAGATGCGCATAAACTGCAATGAAAACACTTTTACTGGACAAATTCCAGTATGTGCATTAAAAAAAGGTTTGTTATAAGAGATGAAGATGAAAATGTGTGTGAATAGACAAACCAGCAGGCTGAGCACACTGTAAAACATCTTAAATGTTGTTTTGGTCATTCTAAAACGCCTTAACCGTTTCAGTATTAATGTATATTATTAATTACCTCCAGAGCATCTGGAGCGTGTCAAGAGCGTCTGTTCTCCGCGTCTCATGGCTTCAAACGCCACCACGTGTTCATTGTGTGTCAACATTGTCTTCTGAGGCGCAAGTACATTTAGCCTATTAAATAAAGAAAAGATTGACGCAGCTCTTTCTACTGCAGTAAATTCAGTTTTTACTGTTGATATTTTGCGCCAGTTAATCAAGAAGTGACTATTTTGTTCTCTTAGACTCATTGGATGGAAACGCTGCTTTATTCGCATATCTTTTATGCGTTATTTCAGTTTTGCACATACATTTAATTAATATTTTTGGATGGAAACATAGCTATTGCTTACATTTCAGTCACACAAAGAACAAAGTCACGTACAAGAATGGCTTGTCCTGTTTTAAATGATTAGCTTAAATTCACTGACCTTCGACATGTACTGTAACTAGATTAATGGGAATATTATTCATTCTAAAAACTATTTGTTAGTACTGCTTACATTCTAAAAGTCATATCAACCTCTACACTTGATCAATAGAGGCAGACACTTTTCACAAAAGTGCACTTTTAAATCTATTAAAACTGATCAACGTGTATAAAAGTGGGAATGTGTGTTTTATAAACGTCACACATTACATTACTTTTTTATTATACTTAAATATTCAAATTTTTTAGATGTAAAATTACGCATTAACTTGAGCAGCTATGTTTCCCACACTAACTGTCTCTGTTTCGCTGATGCAGTGTTGTTGCTTTTTTAAATATTTGGTCATATTTGCTATAACTTTGCATGAGCACATCAAGTTCAGCTGGAGAAAAAAATGCTGATCTCTTTTTTTCAGATGTTGCCATGGTCACTCGTAATATCTGCTCTCCATTGATAATGCCTTTTTATAGTCACGGTGTGCACGCTTAACTCTGAGTTGGTCTACTCAAAGTTGATTGACCCAACTCAGATCAGCTATTCTGCAACCGAAAACTCTAAGTTTTTAATCTCTCGGTAAAAAAAGAGTTCAAGTTTAAACTCCGAGTTGGTTGAACCTCCTTACTGAAACAGGCCCCAGGTCATGACCTCACACATGCAGTAATTCATTTTTTTTGTAATTTGATGCAAATATGATCTAAATATTAAAAACTTCCAAGGATTAAAGATGCTTATGATGACTTGTAAAAAGGGTCCGTTCGCTTTTATGTCAGATTATTGTAATGTTACATCTCGACCAGTCTAGGGTTGGCGGGAACAATAACAAAAGTATAAATAAATAATTAAACCTTGAAATACTCAATTTAGGGTTTTCCCCTTCCCCCAGGTCACAATGATCACAACCAGTTTATCAAGGAATATCAAGGTTTATTTATTTTTAACAATAAAGATCTCAGAAGCATCTCTTCGGAAGGGAATCCAGGCCAAAATAACAAACAAAAAGACAGCTAACTTGCGGGGAAATAATTCTAACTTACCTACTAAAATAAGACTAACCCCAATAAAATTACAGCAAACTTCCCTTTCTCCCTCGCTGCCACAAACCAGGAGATAACAGTTTTAAAGTAAATGGTGATTCCCAACCTACAGCTTCAGTTTAACCAAAAATAATATATAGTTTTAATAAGTGAAAACAAAGCACACAGGCTCAGATTAAATACGGCGAGCAGACGAAATCGGTCAATAACACCACACTAATTCAACAAACAATCTGGGGCAGGAGATAGGAGACGCTCGTAACAACAGCAACAGCGGCGGCAACAACGACGGAGATTTGCGACCTGCACCGAGCAGAAAGATCCGTCCTTTGTTCCTTTCCTCCGCTTATATATGCTACCACTTGCAACACAGCTGGACCGCAATCAAGGGAAACCTGTGCGTGCTCCGCAGCACACAACACAACATAAGCTCCATATGCATAAACAAAATCCAAATCTGTGTATATATAATATTTATACAGTATATATAAAATAAATGAACAAGCAATTATTACGTTCTGAAACGTAACAGTAAACATTTCACAATGGATGCTTTTGTAATTCATTTAAACATTGCCTAACTTCATTAAACTACAGTAGTCAGCATTCGAAGTGGATCAAAACAGTTTATCATAGTTGTCCTCAAACTATTGAACAACACCCACTCTTGTTTTGGGACAATTTTGAAAAGCTTTTTTGATTTACTTTAAATGTTGACTATATATGTATGTGTCCATGTAAAGCCCATGAACACATGAAGCCTTGATTTGGCATGATCATATGTTGAAAAAAAAGCTTCATTGGATACCAGTTGACCAGTTTAACAACACAATGATCAGACAAATCCCACCAAAATGTCTGTTGCTGACTGTGTCTACTGTGCACTGCGAATTTGGCTCAAGACTGAGGTTAGGATGTATAATTTTATCTTTGCATGACACATTGACATTACAGTAGGGAACAACAGCTTCTGATTTATTCAGAATATTTGGCAAAGAACACAGGACAGAATCTTTGAAACACAAGTAAACATGACATCTTTTTGATTTTTCTGGCAAAAACCGTCTCAATTCTTTCACATAAAAATCAGCCTATAGGGCTTTATTGCCATTTAAAAAAAAAAAAGATTTTGTTTTGTTACATGATATTTACAATAAAAAACTAAATAAAAAAGGGATTAATGCATAAAAAACTGGTAACACTTTACAATAATGGTCCATTAGGTAATGTTTGTTAATAGAGTTGGGCGATGTTGACAAATTTGGCATCGTACGATGTCTAATGTGAACATCGGCGATGGACGATGGTATCGTCGTCGTAGGCGGGGTGGGGGTGGTTGTTGTTAAATATCAATTAATTCATAACGAATTTAATAATTGTAGCCTATCGTTTTCACTACCTGACCCACATGGTCTTTGCTTTACCCATGACCAAACCATAAATAAATAAAGTTATACACAAATTACCACCTGTCAATCACTTTTTTCCGCGGGACTCTGGCATGATCAGGCGGAGTGATCTGTGTCCTTATATATTGGCTTTTCCCCACAGCAGGTGGCGGAGACGAGACGAGACGAGACGAGACGAGACGAGAGTTCGTTTGGAGTTCACTGTAATTTGTATTGTGATTAATGATAACTTCCTTATTTTATTATTATTATGAGGACATAATAACAAGTAAAGATGCTAGGGCTCGACCGTTTTGGTCACACTTGCGCCTGATATTTTATGCGACCTAAAATATGTATTTGTGCTAGTGCATACATTTTTACCCTGCGACCTGTTTTCACTGCAAAATCCTCACCGCATGCGCGGATTTAGGAGACATTTATGCAGAATGCATCTTTGCACCTAAAGACGCCAAACGCAGTGCTCAGGAACAGATTAAAACAGTTGTCATGTGAATTTACTGAAGTAAAAAAGCCTGCAATGCTTGCCCCGCATTTGTGGTCTTCACATTGGCCCACTGCGCTAGAACTGAACGCGAATGGATTGGTTAATATCAGCTGTCAATCACTCAGTCAACGCCTTCTGCCTTCACATGACAGGAGCAACAGCCGCGGAAATGTGAAGCGCTGAAGATGAGAGAATGAAAATAACACTGACAGATTTAGTTTTAGAAACCACCTAAAGTTAAATAATGGCACATCTTATTAGTGATCATGTGCTGAATGTTAATCCACCATTTACACTTTTCCAAGAGTGGATAAAAGACTTCCAGTGGCTTCAAGTCCGCTATGAAAATAACTAAAGCCGTTCACTGTAAAGTCTGTGGGACGGGGTTTGCAGGTAACAGCGTTTGCCACTGAATCTACACATTTTAAGCGCAAGAGGTCCTGTATAATCCTCACGATGTATTTAATCCTCACGATGCTGTCAGCCGTGCAAACAGCAGCTATAAGTATAATATAACACAGCTCATGAAAAGACTGTTATTGCTATTAGGATGACATGCAAATAATAAGTTATATATCAATATACATGTGGGGCGGGGCGATGGATCGCGATGCCGGCTCAGCATCGTGAAGTTTATCAGCCATCGGCGATGGACGATGACATCGTCTATCGGCCCAACCCTATTTCTTAATGTATTTACTAATGAGAACAAACTATTAGTAATACGTTTATTATGTTGTTTTATTTTCAACTTTGTTAACATTAGTTAATAATAAAATAGCTTTGTTTGTTTCCTTCATTACCAAAAAATGATCTGAACCATCAAAGAACCTGCAACAAACGTCATTTTCACGCTTCTACTTATATTCTGTTAGAGTTTTTATTCAGATTTTGAATCAGCACTCTTCAGTTCTGTTAAAACAGAAATATCAATGGGCTATATGCACAGCTAGTGTTTTTCAGTGAATGATGAACTTCCAGTGAGTGCTTTATGTGACTATTTTCAGCTTCATAAGGCTCCTTTTACAGCATCGATGTGGTAATGCAATTCAGATTTAATCAGTTAAATAGACTTAAGCATTCATTTAGTTGTTAATCCATAAAAAGAGACAAAAGACCATTTAAACGCAGGCCAGCGCAGAAATTCCATTAAAAATACTGGAGTAAAATTGATTCCCATATTTTAAAGACATGGTGCTGAAAAATATAATAATTTAATTTAGTGCTTCTTGTTTGGTCTGAGACCCACTTTATTTTGTATCTCAGCCAGGCAGTGAAGATTCTGTTTTTAAAGAAATCAGAACTTAAACACAACAATTTTGTATGGGATGACAATTCACCAGGGGCCTGTTTCAGAAAGGAGGTTAAGTGAAAACTCAGAGTATTTTAACCCTGAAATGAGTTGGAGTTGAGTTGAACCTCCTTTCTGAAACAGGCCCCAGAAGCGCTGGGGCTGGCTGACTGAAATTAAAAGTCAGTGTGCAAATACAGCATTGCAAGGCAAACAACTTACTGTATGCATTGTTTTAATCAAGAATTAGATGCTCTTGTGTTCTGTTCGAACAAAACACTTTTTTTTTGCTTTCCATTGCGCACTTTTTTCCACATTTTGTTTTATAAACATAGACAGATGTGTTTAACCAGTTTCCTGCATTTTGTTTGTGACTTTCTAAAAGCATGTTGCTTAAGTTAACAGATTTTCTGGCCTGCGGCTGGTGTTTTTAAAAAGCACAAATGTGTTTTATTGTATTTTTGAGAAACAGCATCATTGGTGATAATGGTTCATTTGTAAGCAGTCATGGTATTAAATATTGAACATCCATGTCTTTACGTGTGCAGATGTATAAAATAATTGTAATTTCTTTTTTGTGTGTTTGTTCCAGCTCTGGCCCCGAAGTTTACTGATGTATTTGTGTTGGTGGACAGTACAGCCCAGGGGGAAACACAGCAAATAAGGGAACTTCTCAATCGACTCCTTGTGCAGCTCAAGGTAGGCGACGGATCTCATAAGATTGCGCTGGCTCAGTTTGGCGAGAACGTCGTCAAAGAGTTCCTGTTTAAAGACTACCAAACAGCGCAGAAAGCCAGAGAGTTCATAAATCGGTTCGAGCCCAGGCTCAATGGAGAGCGAAAATTGGGAAAAGCCATAGATTATGTTCGCACAAACTATCTGAACACGGTGTCCGGCAGCAGAATCGCTAAAGGCTACAAGCAGTATCTGCTGGTGCTGAGAACTGGCGACTCTTTCGACTCTCCTGTGAGAGCCATACGAACAATGAAGAATGAGGACGTGTCCGTCATTGATATAAGACTGGAAACAAATTTACAATCCTTGTTCCCCTCACATACCTTCCAGATCGACCAAAATATTTTTGACATTGCTGAAGATGTCACCAAAAGGATTCAAGAGAAAGAGGTTTTCAATGTTACAGGAGGTTGGTTTACTTTTAACTACAAATAATAGACACACAAGACTAAATTTGAATAATTGAATGTTCTGAAAGGTGCATTAAGTAACAAGAACTTTATAGTTTTTTTGGTGAATAAAATATGAAGACTGAGATTAAGCTTTTTTCTATTACAGCAGATGGCTTGTGCCTCAAGCCATGTAAACAAATAATAAACACAACTAGTCTCAAACTCTGACAATGTATAATATTAATAATAATAATAATAATAATAATAATAATAATAAACTTTTAGGTGTCGCAGTGGCGCAGTAGGTAGTGCTGTCGCCTCACAGCAAGAAGGTTGCTGGTTCGAGCCTCGGCTGGGTCAGGTGGCGTTTCTGTGTGGAGTTTACATGTTCTCCCTGCATTCGTGTGGGTTTCCTCCGGGTGCTCCGGTTTCCCCCACAGTCCAAAGACATGCGGTATAGCAGAATTGGGTAAGCTAAATTGTCCGTAGTGTATGAGTGTGATTGAGTGTGTATGGATGTTTCCCAGAGATGGGTTGCAGCTGGAAGGGCATCCGCTGCGTAAAACATGTGCTGGATAAGTTGGCAGTCCATTCCGCTGTGGCGACCCGGAAAAGAAAAAGCCGAAAAGAAATGAATGAATAAACTTTTATTGCGTACTAATTATTCCATAGTAACATCTCATAAGTGCCTTAGATATTTCTGATAGACTTTAGTTCTGATAGACATATTGTTTTCTGTTTAAATCATGTTAGTTTCAGCTGTAATTGTTTCTAACTCTTTCTTGACACTGGACATGAAAAATCAAGCTGATTTGCATTGTGGGATGCAATACTATAAAAAAGTCTGTTAATTACAGTAACAGTTACAAATAGCTCATGATTTACAGGTTTGATTTTATTTTGCAAGGTTTTATTCCGTATCTGATCGCACCCACCGTATATTCAGCCTTTGTTCACCTGCTGCCCGCTTAATAATTTTCTACCCGACCCGACCGTTCCTACTAAATTTAGATCTGGTTTTCAACATTGGGTACTACCAAAAGTGAGAGATAACAGATAAAACTGTAGGTTGTGCAAGGATTGAAGGCTAAGGCCCAATCCCAATTCTATTTTTGTACCCCTACCCCTACCCCTTCCCCTTCGACTTGGCCCTTACAACCGAGGGTTAAGGGGAAGGGCTTCAAAACTTACCCCTAAGAATTGGGACAGCACTTCAACACCTGCACACGTCATCTTATGTCATCACGATCTCTTGCTTCATATGAGATCAGACGATGGTGACTGCTGTAGTTATTGCAGTTGTGTTATTTTGTGGTGTTTATCTTCAGGAAATCACTGAACGCATATATTATGTTATCATAACGATCTAATGTGGCAATAAGATTGTAACTGTACTGTGTATTAACACAGTGGCCATATTCATCTATGTAAACACACGAAAACAACATTAACATTATAGCAGACACTGTAAAAAGCTCATTTTCAGCCACTAGACTGCTCTGACAGGGTATTCGAGTGTTATCGAGTGACAGAATGTTGTAGGACTGCTGTACAGGAGTTATTATTAGGGATTATAGATCGCCAAATTTAGCGTTTTTTTTTGCGGTTTTTTTAAAAGCATGACCGTAAAACATGAACGCGGTTATGAATATAATAAATCATGTGTTTGTCATAAAAATTCGTAATAATGACAAAAAATACTAATTTGTGGATCTCCTTACTTCCGGGTTCAGTTGTGTCAGGTGTATTCTGGGAAATATTCTTACCCCTCCGTTTGAAGTGTGCTCCTGGAAAATCTTCGTTCGAAGGGGTGTATACCCCTAGCCCTTAGCCCTACGCCTTCAAGCTAAACAGAATTGGGACAGCCCTACCCCTTGGCGGGCAGGCGCAAAACGAGGGGTAGGGGTAAGGGGAAGGGCTAAGGGGTAGAATTGGGATTGGGCCTAAATGTCAGTTTTGTTTGCCACTTTGTGATGAAACACGAGTGCCACCTTAAACCTGAGGTTCCAGTCTTGTGACTGCTAAAGGGTAAAACTTTGAGGTAGGCTATTATCACATCGCGCAAAGGGTAATTGTTTTCCATTTGTGTCTATGACTCCCATACATCAGACTTGCCTGATGTGGGTTTCCTAACTGTAAATTGACCTTTTTCTAATGCAAGCTGAAGGACAGGGCATCTTCACTTTGCTCTCCCATGTTGGTAAAGCCTGCTCTGAGTACCATTATGCAAAAAAAAACATGTGCAGAAAGCACTGGTCATGCGTGAGTATCAGTCGTGAGCACTGGCTGTACCGGTGCCCAATAAGAATGAGGAAATCACAGATATGCTGTTCTGAATGTCAAGAATTGGGAACCCTATTTTATTAGCCAGTGCTCTCCCATTCAAATTCAAATTTACGCGAGAAATCTGGGGTGCATTTTCGAAAACCATCGTCAGCCAACTAAGGTCGCAAGTTGTGTTGTTACAAACATAGTTCGTTGATTTGGCGTTTCCCAAATCCGTCGTTCCAACGAACATTCGCAAACTGTGTCGCAAACTTCTATGCTTGCAACTACACCTCTGGAGCTGTAGTTAGAAACATAGTTCCTGGCTGTGTTCTATTCCCAGTTACCCCCCTATGCTCTATTCGTTTAGAACATTCTAATATTTAAACTTGGAATGATTTTTTTTTTAAAGGATTAAAGTCAGCACTCTTAGGTGTAATTTGCTTTCAAAGCAATTTTAAAGTTCAGTTTTAGCGATCTTGATGTTTACATTTGCGCTCCATTCGCAGTCCACGTTGAAAACATTGAAGTCATTTTGAACACAGCCGTGGCTCATGACCAAATCTATAGGTGACCTAATATTTAAAAGCAGAATTTATGTCACGTCTCCAAAGCTTGTGAAGACAAAAAAAACATAGCATACATTAATGTTTTTAATTTAAAATAGGTTATTTAATAAGTATCTGTTCTGTATATGACATGGGCCTGTTGGTTAGAACATTTATCATTTAACATTTAATAATAATCATCATTATCATATAATATTATTAATATTATTCATATAATTATTAAAGTATGATTTTTTCATTTCTTAATAAATAATAAATATAAAATTTCATTTCTTAATAAATCGCCTCATTATTTATTTATTTGGATGATTTATATATGATATTAGAATACGTGTTAGCTTTTGTAAGTGATTTTATGTTAACTTAGAATAGGCTATGGAATATTCTTAATAATTTTTGTAAAGGAAACACAGGCCCTATATGTGCTATTTACATATTTCAATTAATATGAAAAACGAGTGCATGCTTTTACATGCTTTTTTAATGCGTGTGCATGTAAAACAATATAATTTGCACGAAGAAAATATGGGGTTCTTTAAAGAAGTTGTTACCACCCTGTTTAGAGCATCATTATGGGCATTTTATGTTATAACTAACGTGGTTCAAGCAATGGATCTGCGACAGAGAAACTATGAGTTTTAGGAAACACTCGTCACTACATCGTTCTTTTCCCAAACAATGCATCGTACTATGATAGTTTAGCCGCGAGTTACATCATTGTTTGGGAAACGCACCCCTGGCCGGGTCCCACGGCAGACCTCTATAATAAAGGCTGTTTTGTTGAAGTTTTCAACATTAAAAGTTAGCAGAATTAAGATCAATGTTCCATAATGTTATTTAAAAGCTTAAATAAATGCAAAGCACCCATTAATCACAAACTGCAGCCAGCTTTTTGATAACAGATTTTTTAATAGTGTATATCACCATGCTTTGTTGTGTGTGGAACATTGCAATGAGTGTCTTTTTGTGATTTAATTACATTACTTTTGTGATTTAATTACATTTTTAATTGTCAAGTAGGAAATCAGTCTCAATTCAGCAAAAGTGTGCTTAAAGGATGCTTAGCAGACAAAAAAGGAGCACTTGTGAGCGCCCTTAAAATGATTAATGGGACACCTTTGGAACAAAACCATATTGGGACACAACAATATTAAGAATACTAACAATGATATTCTGAACAAATTCTTGTAATTGGTTACTGCACCTTTTAATAGATTATTGATACATAAAACTATGTTTTTCCACTGTTCCCCCTCATATAAACAAATTTTTATTGTCTTTGAACAGATTGCAGATCAGCCCAAGTAGCAGATATCGTGTTTATTGTGGACGAGTCAGGTAGTATCACTCGAAACAACTTTGAGCTGATAAAACGTTTCCTCCATCGCATTATTAGCGGCCTAGAGGTGAACTCTGACAGCGTGAGGGTGGGGATGGTGCTTTATAACGACAGACCCAGCGCCGAATTCTACCTGGACACGTTTGTTAACAAGAACGATATTATGAACTACATTAAAATCATTCCATACAGAGGTGGAGGAACAGCAACCGGTGCTGCCCTAAAGTTCGCCCAGAACAATCTGTTCACTCAGAAGAGGGGCAGCCGGAAAGCTCTGGGTGTTAAGCAGATTGCCATCGTCATGACTGACGGAGAGTCTGAGGATGATGTCACGACCACAGCTGCTGAACTGAGGCGCTCAGGAGTCACAGTTTATGCCCTCGGGGTGAAGAACGCTAGTGTTGAGGAGCTCAAAAAAATCGGATCCTACCCAGAACATGAGTTTGTGTTCAATGTGGGAAGCTTCCTGATGCTTTCATCTCTGGAGAAGAGCCTTAGAAAGAGTCTGTGTAAGGTGG